>APFE030093547.1:39588-67088 GCA_000404065.3 Pinus taeda | reverse complement strand
TTAGATCTACCATTTGGCCTTGGTTCTCTACTATTCTCTCTGAGCATTTATTCTCTACTTTGTGACCATTTCCTTCATCCACAAACTTCCTATGCAAAGAGCAATTTCTAATTTTACTAGGCCTACTTGCATCTCACCTACGATTTTTGTATCATTATCCATCACCTTAGGTCTAACCTTTGATAGCAATTTGTAGTGTATGTTACCGAAATATGAAATATTCCATTTGATCATGGAGACGCCCAATCTCATGTGTTTATTAGCAACCTCTTTACTCGCAAGTTTTTCATGCGCATGGGTCGTCTATCACTCTTCCATTCAACATTGGTCTAATACTAATGAGGATACTCACAACATCAAAGAAATGGTCCTCAAATGTTGAAAGAAATGATCACGTGGTATCCATGATTAAGACTTCTAGACTTTTTGATCTTCATTTTGAGGCCATAAGATCTAGTTGTAGAAATGTCAAGAGTAACAATGATGCAATTGCCATCATCTACATTCTAATGCATCTTCTTGACAATGATATAAGCTAAAATGTTATAAAGGTGTGAGTTTGATGAAACCAACAATGCATCATCCAGTTTAAGATTGCAATCACATGTTTTCGTATTCCATACTATTTGTTGGTCGATCAAGTTGTTTGTGAACGAGTGAGTGCAAAAATAAAGCATAATAGAAATCGATAGGCCCTAGCGATAAAATAACTATCAAGAAGTTGCAATATCATCCAATTCTAGGCACCCAACTCCAATTATAGCTCTTGGCTTTGGAAATTTCTATTAAGGAGAAAAAACTAGTACATATGATATCTGAAACATGTGTAGAATATGAGCATCGGGACTGATCCACCTCGGACTGAGGCTCAAATCTAAAGAACATGCCAACTTTCTAATATGTATACCCAAAGGACAAAACAAAAATAGAGTAAGTCTGACAATGTCCAAGATACATTATCAAATAGGAAACAAAAAGGCTAAAATTTGACCCATATGAATCAACTGGGTAGTAAAATTCAAAAGAGAGGGATCCTCCCCTCCTCGAAAACCATTGTTTCTAATTTGAGGCAAAAGTAAAAAAAGGTTGGAATCACCTACAAGCCATCCTTAAACAATGCATCTGCCGCACAATTATGCTCCTTGTAAATATGCTTGAAGGAGATACTCAAGAAGGATTAAGATAACATCTGTATCTGAGATAACCAATTTGCCAAGAAGGGAGGCTTTCTCATCTGCAAAATTAGTCCACATTAGCATGATACATGTATAATCACAATCATATCAATATACCGAGATCATGCATGACAATACCAACTGCATACCATGACCTCATGCATGACAACCATTACCAGGACAATGCATGCATAACAACATGCATCTAGCTCATCTGGTCTAAGTGTTTGAACCATGCATTGATACAAATCTGTGGTATCAGACACTACCCAAAGAGAGCACAATTTGCTCTCATACCATTTTGTAACCACCCCTCCCACATTTACCCACTTTCACCGGCCTTCCGGGGGTAAACATGAGCTGAGGGTTACTATGACATGACTCAACCTCCTAAGTACGATTGAGAAAGTGGAATCGACAACCTGAAACTTTACTAACCTTCCTCAGGAGCTCAACAACCACTCCAAATGCCATAAACCTGAGTTAACTTGCTATTTGAGTGATTTTGACTCCCATTCACTCACATAATAATACAAGCCAACGAGTGTAGCCCTCAAGTTGCATGGATAACCCTGCATCTCAACAAATGAAATCTAGATTTCCTAGTTCTGAGCATGCGACCTCGAAACCTGGGCCACTTTTTCAAGGCTATTATCCAAACCTCTGCCAAAACTCGATAGAACTTTTGAGAATGATGAATGAAACAATGCCAAATCCATTAATGCAAAACTTAGTTGAGAACTTGACCAAACCAGGCCTACAATCATTTCATCAAACATGTAGTGAACATGAAATCTATAGCTCATGAATGTATATCTGAACATAAGGGTTTGATATTTATCTTAGAATCATCAATGAGGTTTAATTCCCTCTCAGAATGGTTGAAATAACATCTATTAGGTCATGCATTCAATAACCATTCATTTAACAATCAAAACATGATAAGAGCCATAACTGGAATCTGTCATAAAACCATGGTTATAACCAACATATAACTAGATTAATAACAATGATGGATCAACCATCAAAGCCAAATCATAACAAGTACATTTGCTCGTAAAATACAAGAAGACAATAGCTCTTATTAACATATGAAAAATCCAACCAAGTCAGGGACTTCCATGTACCATTCGACCATAGATTAGTCTGAAACAAATATTTCTTTCAGCCAATCACCCCTGTGCCATATTGCAAGCATGAATGTTGGATCTCATGGTATAAATCAATCCATTAACAACTAAGGGAGTCCAAAGATTAAACCACCTCCACCCTCAGACTACTGTGATCTCACCTAAACTGGTCCCGAGATCACAAAACCAGACCAAACTTGGATGCCTCATAATTCCTTCACCATCCCTTGAGGAATTTTCCTGTCTCCACCCACCTGTTGAGAGATTCCCGAGAAAACCATCTCCACCCCCAACCCTTGTTTTTTTCCTGAGACCACCTCACCTGAATCCAAAACCTTTCAGCGATCAAAATCTCAACCAAGAATGAATCCCATCACACCATGGTTATCTAGGAATTGGCAAGGCAAGGTTGAAACCAATGTCAAATCCGACAAAACCCATGCCCATGAAAACAAATAGACCAAATACACACATGCATGTGCCATGCATGCCAAAAATAATAAGGAGATCATACATGCAACTCGTTACCAACAAGTAATCCTGCTATAGCCGCTTGATCCAACTCTTCCTTGCTTGATCCTTGCTTTCCTTTGCTTTCTTGTCCCTCCTTTGCTTGTCCTTTCTTTCCTTTCCTTGCTTTCTTGCTTCCTCCTCTTGGTACTCTTCTACTCTTCGAAACCAATTCCAAAACTAAACTAACAAAAAGGCCCCAAACTAATGTTTGATGCCTTTTTATTAGTGATGTCTCTAATTTCTTCATTTTTCCTCTATTTTCTTTTAATTTCCTCCTCACATGCTACTTGTGACCTTTCATCTCCCTTTTCTCCTATTTTCCTTTATTTTCATAAATAAATGCCAAATAATGCATTTTTTCCTTTTCAAAGCCTTTTCCAATTTCCTTAGCCATAATAAACAACAAGTGATGCACACTACGATGCTTTTCTCAACATTCAACTTGGAATACGTTGATGGGTCCCATCAATAGGTATATTTTGAGGTCCATTGTGCTATCCTCCAACCCTTAAAACTCTCATTTTCTCACATTAATTTGCATTTTTAACCATAATATGCTTAACATGAAGACTAAAGGGTGATTTCCATATTTCATGGCCTAATGTGATTAATATGCAAGCAAAAGGAGCATTTTTGGAGATATTTACTATGCAGTGGCTAATTGGAGACATCTAGAGAGAATATGGTGGGATTGTCTACTATATTAAGTCCCCAACTCAACTTTAGATCAAAGACTCCTCACCAACAACTCGAATTCACTAACAACCGAGGAACTCAAGTGCATGTGAAGATCTAATGGAACCAGATCCATATATCTTGAGATTTTGGAGGGAATCACTCCTCTTTTTAAGGGAGCTTCCCCTCAACTGCTTTTTGTATAAATAAACCAGCCAAAAGCCTCATTAGGATTCAAATTTTTGTTGCATCTAGGAGCAACTACTGAGAGCCTAGTGCTTAAATTGTTATTCATCCTTCATATGATGTATGTGACTCTTATTTTTTGTTAATGAGAAGTTCACTATTGGTCTGCATCTAAGTTAGTTTTGGAGGGTTGAAACCCTTGGGTTTGGGCCCAACCCAGAGACTTTATTCCCTCTCTTGTATTTCTTCCTTGTTCTTATTCAAGTCATTGCAATTCCATTTTGTTTCAATAGATATTATATCATAAAAACTTGTAGTTGTATGTTTTCCTATCATCTCTCTTGTGGGAAGAGTGATTGGAAGATCTACAATAACAACCCAAAAATATGTGGTTATGGTTTCTTGGAAAATTTTAAGTATTGGACTACAATCCTTGTGCATGTTTAGTTTCTAGAACTTAGAAATTAGCATCATTGATTTAACAATATGAGTTGTGTTGTAGGATATAGTATATTTTAATAAAATTCAACTCATTCTTTCCATGTTAATATACTTTGCTGTAATAGTGATTATTTGATGCATGTGTTTGACTAGTTTGCAGGGATTGTGTTGACCTGCAGGGTTGGGAAAACCTTTCTACATCCACCTAGGCAACTCCATCTCACTCCTAGACACAACACATTGCCTCTAAACTTTGCCACCAAGATCACTCTACTAGGGTAAATGGAGGACATCGTGGGCACAAAATTTGGTGCAAGATAGACCTCCGAGGGGTACTAGGCTTGAAAATGTCGAAATTCCTACTGTAGATCACCTAGTAATGCAATGCACTAAAGCAAAACACTTGATCTACTTCTACAAACAATTTAGCGGAAGCTTAAACGAGCATGAACAACATCAATAAGAACACATATAACTGATAAGAAGGAATCGATCACACATAACACAGAAGAATTTACCTGGGGAAAGCCTCAGCCTAAAACCCCGACTCTGTATTATCATACAAGTGGAAATATAGCCAGTATTACAAAAAGAAACAGCTCAAAAGCTATCCCACTCTCTCTGCAATATCTCTGCTGCTGATAGACAGTCAAAGGCCTCTTTCTAACCTCTAGTCTGCCCTCCAAGCCTCCTATTTCTTTGTGTAATTTTGATTGGGGTCCAGTGTAGCCACTTGTGTGAATTGGCCTCTTCACACACTCACTAACCTCTGATCCAACTACGCAGTCCTGAAGGAGATAAATCCTCATCATGGATGAGCTTCCTTTATAGGAACAATATTCATCCAACTGATAGTACACTATCCCTTCTTTGATCTCAACTGGGTCTCTGTCTGAATTGACATGCATGAGTTATCCATGAGTGAATACTCGGTTATCTGAAATACAGTAGTTACATGCATGCAAGCATTAACTAACTGAACTCTCATTAATTTAACAAACTGTTAAATTAATCTAACTAGACTTGACTCAGTTAACTGAGCCAACTAATTACAACTCAATATTACAACTCATCCTTATCTCTTTAACTGATGGACAAATTCCTCAATTAATAGATAAACTGTTGCATGTCCTCACATAGACTTCAAGTTTGATTTTCCTTAACTAATTAACTCAAGATGAATTAATTAATTTACAAACTGTTGTTAATATCAAATTCGAATTTTACTTCCTATTTTTAGTCCAGGGACTAACTAAAATAGGAATCCATCCTGAACTGCTAAAAATAGAATGCTATTTTTATTACTTCCATTTTTCATTCCCTGTTGCCCAATCCAGCATTGATATCTAAACTGCTATTTTTAGCACTTCTATTTTTAGCATTTATTGTTGCCATTTTCAACAGAAAAAGGGGCTACCACACCCTTCATTCACCTTATTTTACCTTCATCCACCTTCTTATACCTTTCAAGACACCATTCCTTTCCTCAGAAAGCTCTCAAACCCCCTCCTATAGCAAAACAGGGCCTCCTGTAGTAATACAAGGCCTCTTGTAGCACTTCCTGTAGTAGACATGTAGCATTGTTTTCTTCAACCAAATTCACTCCATATTTCGACCCTTGCATATTGAATTTGAATAATGGACCACAAGCCTTGATTTCATGATCAAGGAAGATTCTAAGACCACTCGAACCCCATCCTCTCCTAATTGTAAACGTAAGACAACAAATAGAATTAGAATTAGATTTTTTTTTTATAATTGTGTTGAAGGTTGAATTTCAATTTTTCAAGCGAGTTGCAAATAGATAGACGATTCATGCAAGTAGGTTGTTAATTTGATTAAGTATGCAAATAGAATAATATGGTTTTTGCAACTAGACTAACCTTTTTCCTTTCATGCAATTTCAATTCAACATTTACATTGAATGAATGTCATTTTCACTTCTATAGTTAGAATCATGTTCATCTCCTTGCAAATATGACATGATTTTCTCTTTGTAGTTAGATGAAGAAGTTACCTCTGAACACCTTGATTTGATCTCATGATTGAGGGTGACATGAGTAGAACCTAACATGTTGTGCATATAACATTGTCATCTCTAATTTTGTATGAACCTCAGGTTGATAACTTAAGTTGAGAAGCCCTTGGGAGTTGCAACATCCTTGGTTCAATACTAGGGCTCATCATACGTGTCCCATGAAATTGGTCTTATTTTTTCTTTATTAACTTTATTACATGAAATTTTAACCCGAGGCTGTTGAATTTTAAATATGCTTGAAGGAGATACCCGAGAAGCATTGAGATAACAACTGTATTTGAGATAACCAATTTACCAAAACAGGAGGCAAGAAATTTGAAATCCCATATACCCCATCTATAATAGCCTTGGAATCACCATAAACAAAAATATGGTCCAAATGATTCTTCTTGGCCAAATATTCCCCCATAGATCCAAGGTTTCTGCATGAGAATTTGCGCCCTCCCCACCAAACCAGAAATAGTGAAACTGCCTCTAAGGACTAATCAATAAAACAACCCCACAACTACACTTACCAGTTTGAGATGCACCATCAAAAAATCCCAGTTGGAAACTCCATCTGAAATAAATTTCCCAATCTCTTGGGCACCTTAGTCTTCTTGTTCTCTAGATGCACAAACTGCATCCAAACCCGAACATTAGCACACATTTTAGTAAATAGCCAAAGGGTTCTCTTAAAAAATCACCAAGTTTTCAGCCCTCCAAACCTCCCAAGCAATGTATGAAGGGATAGACTTGGTCTTCCCTCTTTTCTAAAACCACGACTGAAAATGCACTTCAAGTAAAGGGAGAGACCATGAAGGAGGAGTTGGTACCAATCCAGAACCCTAATCCACCCAACAACAACAAAAGGGCATTGTAAAAAAATGTGGATGAATGTCTCGTGTGATTCCTTATAGAAAGAACACAAACCCAGGCCCAAAATACCCATTTTTGAAATATTATCTCTGGTAAGGATGTGGTTCCTCCATGCCAACAAAAAAAAAATGATAATTTTGAACAGGACATTACATTTCCAAGTCTTCCTATACTAATAATGGTTTATCAATTGATTAGACACAACATAAATATATTCATAAATATTAGAGACCCATACATTACCAGAGAGCAGGGATTCCTTCCAAGATAAGACATCCTTTCCAAATTTCAAAACCAATCCATCCAATCGAATATCCACAATGAATCGGTTTTAGAGTAATGCATTAATACTAGACAAACCAATCTCGTTTGCATCCTTCCAAGTTGAGTTAGGAAAGGAATCCAAACCATGGCCATAAACTTGATCAAGGAAGAAGATACCCTTTGCATGCAAGGCATCAATGACTTGTTGGGTGGGAAATTGATTAAATCACATCCCATGAATATAATTGACCTCGATCAAGATTGTGTCCCCTTTACCAAATGACCAATGAAGATTTACCAATAACCACTTGCTAACCTTTAAAATACTATTCCAAATTTGTGAACGCCTTTTGATACCCATACTACTTCGTCAGTACCACTCGACAAGGGACATGCTATTAAGGTACTTATCGGAAACAACATCTTGCCAAATCCCCGATCCAAAAAAAACCCTCCATAAACCATATTTTTGGAGCTATATATATACATTCTCAGGTATATCTATCAATGTTCTTGAAATTTTGGTTACTTACTACGTTTTAAAGTGTTGTGGAAAATTTAAATTTATTAGAAATTGCTACTTTAAATTATTACAAAATTATGAATATTCAGAAAGTTATTTATGAGATAACCAAAAATGAGTTAACAGTTTGATGGCATCTATGTATGAGAACGTACATGAAGGGGGATTAAAACAAGAACAAGTTGTCAAAGTTTTTAAGTTCAGTTTATAATGAATTTCTGTCCATAGCAAGTTGCCATGAGTTTGATGAAAATATCATATTAGCATAAATTTGGGTTTTCTTTCTCCATGTATAGTTGTAGATGAAGTTTTCACACTAAGTGTTTGATAAAAGTGATAAACGAGATAGTAGAATTTTTGTTGTTGTTGTTTTAAAGAATTACATTTATGAGATTTTTTGTTGCAATTCATCTCCTCATCAGGGGCTATACATATCTTATGACAATGTAACCCCCACTTTGATTCCAAAAAATAGGTTTTCAGACTCTGACTCTCTAATCTCGACGATTTTTTAGATTTGTTGCTGCCTGTATGGACTATCTATTGTTTGGTTTTGCTGATTTTTTTTTCATCTTGGATTTACCTGGTGATTTATATTGATGACAATAATCTAGTTCATGCACTTTGAAATTATTGTTTTAAATTCTCAATGGTTGTAGATTGCATGCTTGGAAAGAGTTTGACAAAATGGCTCGATGGTTGTAGATGACATGCTTGCAAAGTGTTTGTCGAAAGGCCTCAATGGCAGTGCCTTTGTGCATATAAATTTTTAGAGTATATGTCTTACTGACTGTAACTTTTTATGTACTCAAAATTTATGAATATATTATTTAATAGATGTAACTTCCTATGTTTGCAAGATTTTGTATGAATGTGAAAATGAATTTAATAAGTTGTTGAAGTGTGAATAGAGAATAAGACAATTGCTATTTTTATTATCTATGGATATCATGAAAAAAATAGGTTGTTGTTGGAAACAATTTTACAATAATTGATTCTATAGGATTTAATTACTTGTGTAAGTGAGCATAATGAGTTGTCTAAGCTACATGTATTCATGGGTGCAGTCTCATGCTTGAGGAGATGTAGCAAACAACTAATTGTGCCCAATTTTGGTAAGTCCATTGTTCTACTTGGTACTTTTTGAAGAATAATATGCTTTTGAATGTGTAGCAGTAGCTACTCTTGCTGTAACATTCATTATACGAGTCTCATGTTCAAAGCAATGCCATTCTGCAAATAATTGTTTTTCCATAATACTTCGGAATGAGAATTTTTAGTTGATGAATTTGGAAACATTGTTGGGTCAATATCTTTTGTGATCCCATTTTTCCATTTCGTAAACATATCACTATATTTTGTGATGAAGAGAGACATATTCCTTGTTCAGTTACCTTGTTACAAGTAGATTATTAATCATGCCCTTATATGTGATTTTTGTAATAGAAGCAGGGTATTTTAGCTTCTTGTGGCATACTTTGTGGTTATGATGTAAAGAGTCAATAAGTGGAACCTATTTAGCATAATTTAGGGGGTTCAAATAGGTTGATTAAGCTTAATTCTCACACATGGAATTATGATGGAATTTATTTCTAGTCTTACTTAGGACTCACGTGTAAGTATGAAAAGAGCACATGCTATGTTCTTTTAAACATGAGGATAAATAAATTTTGGAATTGGTTTTAAGGGGAAGTTATCCATGACTTCTTATGTTATATTCTTATATTGAAATAAATGAAGGAACACCATCTTCATGATGACCAAGTTAGTCATACTATAAGTAAAAATAAATAAAAATTGAGCGATAGCGTTCAACGTAACCTTTACTTCTCTACACCCTTGATGGTTGGTAAGGTGGGACCTTACACCAGGTTTATAATATTGGGTTTAATACGAGAGCTTATAATATTGGGTTTAATATTGTGTTTATGATATTGGATTTAATAATCAGTTTATAATATTGGATTTAATATTAGTGTTTATAATATTGTGTTTGTAATATTGAGTTTAATATTAGGTTTAATATTGAGGTTTACAATATTGGGTTTATAATGTTGTATAATAATTAATATTAATACCAATGTTAGGGTTTTAATAATAATAATATTAACATTAACATGCACACATCTTGACGGAGTGGTCTTTTTTTTTCTCAAATGATCAACTATGACATATCATTGAGCTATGGATCATTGTTTGTTACAAGAATAATTAGGGTTACAAGAATAAAAAACTAAGGTTATAAAACAAGATTAAGATTAAAAATTAAGGTTTTATTGTTGATTGAAAATTACTTACCTAGTTGAATACTTAACTTATACTTACTTATATTAAAACCACAATACTAAAACCCTAATATTAAAACTCAATACTAAAACCCTAGTATTAAAACTCAATAATAAAACCCTAATATTAAAACCCTATACTGAAATTCTAATATTAAAGCTCAAAACTGAAACCTCATTATTAAAACCCAATATTTTAAACTTAATATTATAAAACCTAATTGTTGCGTATATGATTATTATAATTATATAATAATTAATATTAATATTAAATATTTACCATACACCTAATAATTATTAATGTGGTTGATAGCCCATGAAGTTGGGAGTTGTTGGTGATTGAATGTTCTGCTAAGGCACTCATTTGTAAGGGTCACTTGTTCAAACCCCATGGGTGAGCCCATCAGGGGTAACTCTAGCTTACCTTGTCCAGTATGGGTTGCAGGCTATTATGTCAGTCTAGAAACAATGTGATGTGATTATGAGTGGCAACTATGATTTTATCGTTCTCGTTACCAATTTCCCTCTTGATAAAAAAAAGAAAAATAGAAGAAGAAGAAAATTGACCAAGTGTTAGCTCAAGTGGTTGAGTTCCCATTGTTAAAGCACCTTGCTAACAGAAGGTCATAGGGTCAATTCTCCTCGATGCTCTTAAGGTTAGGCTCTGCTAATGAGTCGCCGAGAAGTGATTTCTTTTGGTGGATCTACCTTGATAGTTTCTATGGACGTAACAACGACTAATATTTGGTGTCCGTGAGCCACATATGTAAAAATTATTAATGTGATTGATATACACATATATCAACCACGTTTACTAATGTGGTTGTGCATGTGCTTGATATACGCCTATTGGTGTATATTATAATATTGCATTTATAATATTGGGTTTAATATTAAGGTTTATAATATTGGGTTTAATATCAAGGTTTATAATATTATGGTTTAATATTTGTTTTAATATTAGGGTTTATAATATTGTGTTTAATATCAACATTTATAATATTATATTTATAATATTGAGTTGATACCATTGGGTGTAATACTAAGGTTTACAATATTGTGTTTATAACTTTGGGTTTAATATTGAGTTTCATGATACTGGGTTTAACACCATGGTCTATAATATTATGTTTTATATATTATATAATAATTAATATTGATATTAAGGTTTTAATGACATAAACATTAACATGCACACATCTCAACCGAGTGGTCTTTGTTCTTCTCTTGATCAATGATCAACTATGGCGTATCATCAAGCTATGGATTATTGTTTGTTACAAGAATAATTAGGGTTACAAGAATTAAAAACTAGGGTTTAAAAAAAAGATTAAGGTTAAAACTTAGGGTTTCAATGTTAATTATTAATGTGGTTGATATACACTTATTGACATATATTAACCACATTTATTAATATGGTTGTGCATATGCTTGATATACCCCTACCAATGTATATCAACCACATCTATTAATGTGATTGTTGTGCCGAGAGGCGCTCTACTATCCAATATAGGGGAGATGTGTAGATGTGATGTTTCCATGGACGTAACAACCACTAATATTTGGTGTCCGTGAACCACATATGTAAAAATTATTAACGTGATTGATATACACATATATCAACCACATTTACTAATGTGGTTGTGCATGTGCTTGATATAGGCCTACTGGTATATATTATAATATTACATTTATAATATTGGGTTCAATATTAAGGTTTATAATATTGGGTTTAATATTAAGTTTATAATATTATGGTTTAATATTTGTTTTAATATTAGGGTTTGTAATATTGTGTTTAATATCAACATTTATAATATTAGATTTATAATATTGAGTTTATACTATTGGGTGTAATAGTGAGGTTTACAATATTGTGTTTATAACATTGGGTTTAATATTGAGTTTCATGATACTGGGTTTAATACCATGGTCTATAATATTATGTTTTATATATTATATAATAATTAATATTGATATTATGGTTTTAATAAGATTAACATTAACATGCACACATCTCAACCGAGTGGTCTTTGGTCTTCTCTTGATCAATGATCAACTATGGCGTATCATCAAGCTATGGATTATTGCTTGTTACAAGAATAATTAGGGTTACAAGAATTAAAAACTAGAGTTTAAAAAAAAGATTAAGGTTAAAAATTAGGGTTTCAATGTTAATTATTAAAGTGGTCGATATACACTTATTGACATATATTAACCACATTTATTAATATGGTTGTGCATATGCTTGATATACCCTTATCAATGTATATCAATCACATTTATTAATGTGGTTGTTGCGCCGAGAGACACTCTACTATCCAATATAGGGGAGATGTGTAGATGTGATGTTTCTATGGACATAACAACCACTAATATTTGGTGTCCGTGAACCACATACATAAAAATTATTAATGTGATTGATATACACATATATCAACCACGTTTACTAATGTGGTTGTGCATGTGCTTGATATAGGCCTATTGCTGTATATTACAATATTGCATTGATAATATTGGGTTTAATATTAAAGTTTATAATATTGGGTTTAATATCAAGGTTTATAATATTATGGTTTAATATTTGTTTTAATATTAGGGTTTATAATATTGTGTTTAATATCAACATTTATAATATTGAGTTTATACTATTGGGTGTAATATTGAGGTTCACAATATTGTGTTTATAACAATGGGTTTAATATTGAGTTTCATGATACTGGTTTTAATACCATGGTCTATAATATTATGTTTTATATATTATATAATAATTAATATTGATATTATGGTTTTAATGACATTAACATTAACATGCACACATCTCAACTGAGTGGTCTTTGGTCTTCTCTTGATCAATGATCAACTATGGTGTATCATCAAGCTATGGATTATTGTTTGTTACAAGAATAATTAGGGTTTAAAAAAAGATTAAGGTTAAAAATTAGGATTTCGATGTTAATTATTAATGTGGTTGATATACACTTATTGACATATATTAACCACATTTATTAATATGGTTGTGCATATGCTTGATATACCCCTATCAATGTATATCAACCGCATTTATTAATGTGGTTGTTGCGTCGAGAGGCACTCTACTATCCAATATAGGGGAGATGTGTAGATGTGATGTTGAAAGTTTATTAACATTTTTACGTTTTGGCTCAATATGTTGAATTTATATTAATATGTTGAATTCCTAAGTTTTTTGACCCACCAAAAAGGTATATAGATATTAAAATATATAACTTATAAGTAGTAGTTATAAGTTAAGTTCTATTTTACGTTATAAATAAAAATAATGATTTGTAACAATATTTAATTTTAATTAATAAACATATAAAACTTTAAATATTTACAATAAACTTACAATATAATTTTTTCTCAAATTTTACACTAAAAATATATATTTGCATATCGACAAATTTAATCTCTAATCTCTTTAAACACGTAATAAACCTATAATTAAAATAGATATATACTCATACTAATCTTAGTATACTAAATTTCATTATTTTTAAAATATAAAATATATAATAAACTTTACAGAACTTCTAACTATAGAATATTGAATACATTAGAGGTAGTGCATTGTTGTATTCGAAAAAATGGCCACTTTGATATTCGTGACATCATAAATTTGCGAGTTAGGATCATCATTTGGACATTCAAAAAGGGAGTGGTATAATCATTTGGACATGATTCTTTGTCATTCGTGACATCATACATTTGTCAGTATAATCATTTGGACTTTTTCGTCACAATTTGGACCATTTGTTTTCAAGGGATTGTGATTTGGGTTTTGGTATATTTTTTTTTCCAAAATGTATTTTTGTTTTTGATTCTTGATTTTAGGATAAACATTTAGATTTTATAGATTTTAGGTTTTATTTTTTATTTTTTATTTTTTTTTTAAACACCAAATTAATGAATATCTTTAAAATTCGACACAAAATAATAAAAAATAAAAATGTTAAATAATTAAAATTAAATTATTACAGATTCTCAAAACTTCAAATTAACTATCCATTAAATTTTAAATATGTAAATTTGTTTATCAATTAAATTTTAAAGATGTAAATTTGTTATTTTTAGTAAAGAGAATTGGTAAGCAATATTATCGACTTAATTTCAAATCAATATTTATATGAGTGAAAATATTTGTAATCAAATTATTGAAATGTAAAAAATGTTTTTTGTTTTTGTTTTTTAAGTTGTCTGAGTTTTCTAGAGATTATATTAGGCTTGATCTTTTACTTGAGAAACTGAGAATCAAAGGCATTTAAGTCGTCAAAATCACCCAAAGATCGCACTCGGGGATCTAAGAAACCCTTGTGCCAGATGTACCTCTATTTTAGCTAGCTAGATGGCTCAATGATAGCATTCAAAGCAGTGAGGTGGTAAGTTTCAATGACATTAATCCCCTCCAGTCTCCATGGATTTCGACTATTGAATATTTTTGCCAAAATCTAGTGAGGATTTGTCCTTAAATGAGGTTTTGTTACAAGATGATTTGGCCTAATCATATTCTCAAGGGCCTAAGATAATTTTTTTAGAAAGAGTCATTCAAGGTGGAGTCTCGGCGAATATTCAAGCTGATTATTTTAGGGCACAAGGCCTCCTTATCTCTAATCAAATTGAGGTTGTTCAAGAACGATGGAAAGAAGGGCTATCCCATGGCAGTGTGTTGGGGCTTCCTTCATAGTTGGTTGTGTTGGAATCCTTAGGCGGGGGTGTATAGAAAAGAGTGGATTCGAGTGGCATCTCTATGGGGGTTCAACCTCATGAGTTTGGAGTAGCTAACCTGAGTGGAACTCCCACAACTGGTGAAGGTTTGGTCATCCATCCAAAAGGTGATACTGAGGCTTTTGAATCTAGAATATGAACAAGTGGAATATGGCTCAAATTGACAATTGGTTGATAGGGCCACAAATACTAATAATGGCGAGGTTCATAAGGTGGGAATAAAACAGAAGAAATGGAAGTGTATTCATCCAAAGGTGGAAGATAAGAACTTGACGCTTGGTGAGGATATTCAATTCGACTCAACTATGGAAATATCAAAGCACATTCTGGTAGGTCGTGCGAAAAGGCACTCTTTTAGATGTTTCTCCAGTGAAAATGGTTGAAGTAATTATTCTGGTTCATGCTCCAATTTGAGTCATTGGAAGCATCTACTTGGGTTTTGGCCAGGAACTAGAGCATTGACTCGTCCCTGGTCCTTTTGAAGCAGTGGAATCCCATTTTTGAGGTAAGGCGTGAACGTCTAGAGACCGTACCAGTTTGGGTGAAGCTTCTGGGGCTTCCTCCTCAGCTATGGACATTGGACATTTTTCACGCAATTGGTAACAAGTTGGGGGAATTTATGGAAGTCGATATGTCCTTTAAGACAACAACTGTTAGGAAAGTTGTTATAATTCTAGTCAAATTAGATCCTTGGGAGGGCCTGTTTGAAGATATTAATTTAACATTCAAAGTTTTTATTCATTTGCAACAAATTGAATTTGAGGAAGTGCCCTTTTGGTTGTTGGTGTTGTCATCGCTAGGAACATTTGGTGTGGGACTATCCTATGGGTGTCAGGGGAAAAATACAACTAAGCTCTCAGTTGGAGGACAAGTCTGAAAGTAGTCAGAAGATGGGATCTCACAAAGATCAAAGGGGAAATTTCAAGCAGAGAGTGGTGGTACAAGACTTGGATTAGTTGGAAATTCTTGTGGATAATGAGGCAGGTGCAAGTTCGGGGGTAGAAGATCAGTGGGAGGAGAAACTAGAGGTGCGAGAGGCAAGTATCAAGGAAGCTCAATCTTCTCTTCTCGTTAACACTTGTGTCTCTCCCTTTCACTATTCTAAATCTCATTCGAATGTTGCATCTGCTATGATATTGGAGCTTGGTCCCTCTAGGCCTATTTTTTCCTCCTATATTTCATCTGCATTAAGAATGCATCCTGGGACTCTTGAGAGTACCATTACGACCTCCTCCCCTTTGTATCCCCCTCATCCTTCCTCATATAAACTTGTATCTCTCCCTTCTGTGGATCCCCACTACAACCTTAGGCCCAAAATCCCCAAGGGGGATTCTTGTGCTAGGGTGGGGGCGACTTGGAAATCTCCCGTCTATTCTTGGCCCTGATAAATCTAGAGGTAGAAAATCACATATTTCAAAGGCACAATTGAAGGCTCCTTTAAATATAGCAGAAGGTAATAAATAATTTATTGATGGTGCACTTAGAGCAATGCAGGCCCCTACAAAGGTTACTACGTGATTGCTATTACCTTCAATTGCAGGGGATTAGCTAGTTCCAGGAAAAAATTAGCTCTGCAAAGACTAATCCTTTCCTCTAGTCATAATTTTATTTTGCTTCATGAAACATTAGGCCTAAGAGATATGATAACTGAAGCATTGAATAAAATGTCACCTGGATGGTCTTTTTTCTCCTCAAACGCGAGGGGTCAGTTAGGGGGTTTGGCCATGGGTCTCAATTTTAGGTCTATTAAGCTCTCCAACATATGGGGTTTTGAGATGGTTCGTGGAGAAAACATTTACTGAACAAAATTAAGCATGGATTTAATTCTAGTAAATATTTATGGAACTTTCCATGATAAAGTCCCTTTCTGGAACAATTTAATGGCTAAGATGTTCATGAAGAAAGGCATTCTCATTGTAGTGGGGATATGAATTTTTCAATGGGTGCATAAGAAGTACGGGGTCTTCAAAATCTCCCAGACCCAATGATGGACTTTTTTTATCAAGAAACTGGCTGACATTAATCTTATTAATGTTAATCTCATTAAACTTAAACCTTCCTGGAGGAACATGAAAACTCGAAACATTATGGTGGCCAAGTGGCTTGATAGATTTATTCTTGAATAAAACTTTGTTGGAACTTTTCCCCTATTTTTGCAAAGGATTGGAATTGGTGGAGATTTTGATCACCATTCGGTATTATTAGAATTAAAGGGAGGAAATCAGAAGCCTGATAGTTCCTTTAAATTTAATCATTCTTGGCTGATGAAGGAAGCTATGTGCGGCTGGTAAAGGATACTTGACATCCGTTCAATTTGGATTCAAGTGTCTCCATTGCTCAGCGATTTGCAGATAACTTAAAGAAGGTTATGCATGCGCCCTTCCAATGGGCAGTTCAAAAGAAGGCTAGAGATGAGGCCGATCTTAAATCTGTTAAAGAAGAATTCAAAAGACTTGAAGCACCTGAGGGTGGAGGGTATGATTCTGTGGATACCAAGCACAAGATCATGCAACTGGAAGCCTCAAAGAGAAATATTTTGGCCAATAAGGAAGAACAATGGAGGTTGAAGAGCTATGTAGTCTAGCTTAAAAGTGGGGATGAGATTATGAAATTCTTTCAAAACTATGCAAAATGTTAAAAAACACAATATGATTTCGGAAATGCCAAAACCTAATGGAAGTAGAGCAAAAACATTTGAAGAAATTGCATCTTTAGGAAAGGATTTCTTCCAAATTTTGTTCAAAGCTTCGAAGGAGGCTTCCATTACTAAAATAGCCTACATAACCTAGTTCTTTCCAATATTTGCGAATGAGGAAGATAATCAGAATCTTAGTGAAGCCTGAAACAAAAGGTGAATTTGAGGCTATTCTTGAAAGGAATGTAGAAGGATAAAATCCCCGGGCTGGATGGTTGGACTATGTAGTTGTATATGGGATTTTTGAGATGATAAGGGATGGAATTCTGTGGGTGGTTGAGAATGCTCACCAAAATGGGAGAATTCATGACCCATTCAATTCAACTTTTATAGTTCTTATCCCAAAGTGGGTGATCCCCATTTTTTTATGATTACATGCCTATTCCTCTGTGAAATTGCATCTATAAAATCATATCCAAGATCATAGCCATGCGCCTGCGGCCTGCGCTATCTAGGAATTTATTTAAAGAACAATTTGGTTTTCAGGAGGTTTGATAGATCCATGAAGCTATTGGGGTGGAGCAAGAATGTCTACACAACATAAAAATATGGAAGTTGAAATGGATTGTTGCAAAAATTGAATTTTCAAAAGCTTATGACAGAGTTAGTCGGATTTATATCTGAATGATTCTTACTCACCTGGGGTCTGATGTCCCTTCTATTAACAAGGTTGTGGGATGTATGACTAATGTATCCTTTGTAGTTTTGATTAATGGCTAGACACCCCGTTTTTTTCATGCCCATAGAGGAATAAGATAGGGTTTCCCTCTGTCTTCTCTCCTATTTTTACTAGCAACTTAAGGGTTGAGCAAATTGCTTCTAGATACTAAGCGTCTAGGTGACCTATAGGGCGTTGAAGTGTTGGTAAATTTCTTTATCACTCACTTGATTTTTGTTGATCATATCCTAATTTTTTGCAATGGTTTGATATAAGACTGGGAATCCATTCAGGAAGACCTTGTTCTATTTTATAAAGTGACATGAATGATCGTCAATGTTTATAAATATACTCTATCATATGATGGATTGTTCGATGGAGAGGTGAGAAGGTTGAAAGTTACTTACCTTTTGTAGTTAAGCCTTTCTGGGATAGCCTCAAATATATGTGCTTCCATTTAAAACCCAATTCATATTGGAGTCATGACTGGATGTGGTTATTATCTAAACTGGAGAAAAGGATTAAGCATTGGAGTTTCAAATGGCTCTCAAGAACTGATAGGTTAGTACTGATCAAATCAGTCCTTGAAACCATCCTTATTTTTTATACGGCTCTTGCTTGGGTTCCAAAAGGAATTTTAGCAACTATAAGGAAACTCTGTGGGAGGTTCTTGCGGCCTTGGTCTAAAGAGGAAGTTGTTCTTCCGTGGGTGGCATGGGAAAATATAACATTGCTTAAGTCATGGGGAGGTTGGGGCATTAAGGACCTTACTATTTTTGCCAAAGCTCTTTCGACAAAGGTTAGTTGGAGGCTTCTCACAACAAAGAGTCTATGGACATCAATGGTTTTCAAGCAATATATTTTTCCACTCTCTTGACGAATGGGTTAGAAGGATGAATAAAAGGAACATGATTTCTTTAATCATTTCGATATTAGTAATTTCTTCTTTCAATGTTGTTGGATGCATCCTTGCTTGGAAGGTGGGTAATGGGGAGAAATTCAAAATTGGATTAGATCCATGGGATGGCTACCCTAAAAATTTGAACCTTCCTCCAAATCTTGTGACTATCCTAAATGAGAAGAGCAAGGTTTTTCTGAATCAAGTCATGGATGAGGGTCAAGTTACCTTATGGTCACAAGGATGGTTGAGTGTGGCTCAATTATATCTTCATAGAGAACATGCTGAAATATTTACCAATTATATTACCTCTCTCAAAAGGACACATGTTAGAATCATAGATAGGGAGGACTCCTTGTGCTGGGTAAAATCCCCTTATGGGTTGTATACTCCACAGTTTGGGTACTATTAGCTTTGCTAGATAACATTGTTTTCTAAAGCTGGAGGCAAACTCGGTCCTCGGTCATGCTCGAAGAAGGCCTATAAGGGTTACCCTCACCTTCTCCTTTACCTCCCTCACCCTCCCTTCATCTCCATTTCCTGTGCTCTCTTGTTAAAAAATCATATAAAAATCCATTGTTCCTAAGCCCTGAGTGCTTAAAAACCATACCTCATAAACCCACTCCCATAACATTGCGCGCCTTCACAAATCCATCTGCCGCAACCTTAGCCATTGTTCTCCGTCACCCTGATCCAACGGTCCTCCTGTCACATCAAACAAAGTGACCCATGCGATTAAAACCCCACTGTCTGATCATCTTCGCCGCGATCGAATGGCGTTTGCTCTCCTCGCGTCCACAAACTATCTGGGTGATAACGCGCGATGGAGAGCGGTTTCATCCCTCCCCCGTCACCACACATCACACTTTGAATGGAATCGCGCACCATTGTCCTTTTAATGCCCAATGTCCGAAAGCGGTGCGACCAAAACCACTTACCGCTTAGCATCCCTTTGCTACCCGATAACTCCCGCGCTTCTCCTCTGCCCGATAGTCGTAGGATCTGTACGCCCGAGATCCAACGGCCCACGATCACTCCGCTTTCATCTCTCCCAATACACTCCGCTAAGCCATCCCAGCCATCCATCCTCTTGATCCGAGAGCCGATCTTCCTCCTTCATCCAACTCGTCCATCTGCCATGCAGTGCGCATCCCTTGATCGTTCCATGCACCCGAAGGACGAAGGTGACCAATTTTCCTGTACCATTTGCAGTTGCTCCTCAACAACCATATTTAACCAACAGTATGGTCGAGGAGGAAAAGGACAGAGCTCAAGCAGGTAACTGCATTTAACAGTTATGGAACTTCATCTATACGACACTCCAACCACCTGAGAGGACAACAGAGCCCCTGAAAGGATTAGATTCATGCACTCAAGCAAGGAAACACAATCAGAAGCTCCATCAGGAAACTAAATGTGGTTGGTGGTCTATTATGACCCCTCCCTACCTAGAATGGCTGAGTGTCGATGACGAGTGTTTGTCCAGAGCCTTGATGGAAAGGCTAGAAAGTGGTTCAGAGAACTGGCCTTTCCATCAAGGCTCTGGACAAACTCTATTAATTGCTCACTTTTCATGCTTCTTCTTTTCCAAGATGTGCTTGATATGTTGTATTCCTGAACTCTTGATGTTTAGCATTAGAGTAGCTGTCATCCTACCTCTGTGTTAAAATCTTGCATGTATTAGTGAATGAGTTATTCAGGTTTCTGTTCACCTAATGCCAGAGAGCTGTCATCCTGTCTGTGCATTAGGGAATTATATTTGCAGTCTTCTTTACTGGTTGTAGCCGGCCGTCACACGGTCATGTGCATCTGCTGGTGTGGTCAGTATTCTCCATATTCACCCAATCCTTAAACTGTGAGTAATTGGTGGTCTAAAGCCTTGTAGTCTAGGGGTGTTCACGCATGTCTGGAGTTAAGCAAAATAGAAGTGGTTATCTGGCTTGGACAAGCATCATTCCTTCCATTCATCCATTTGCAACAATAAGTTGAATTTATATGTTCTCGAGCATCTCCAAGCTACAACCTAGGAGAGTTTCTTGGGGTGATAATATTAATTGGCGCCATTTCCGGGGAGAGGAGATTGAAGCTCAACTTCCCTGGGAAAACGACACAGTTCCAACTTTGATGACAGACAAAGCCTGGACACATTTTTGGTTGTAATCATATATCTGGCGACTCTACTAGAGGATCAACCTAGTGGCGAATCCACATTATAGTTTTGGCTCAGTTTGTGAGGCATACTCGGAGAAATCCTCAGAAATCACCAACTGACCCAGTGCCTGACCCTGAGAAGATTGTCAAGCAGAGGAAAACATCACAGAAAGGAGCATCAGGATCAGGTAAGCCTAAGAAATCTTCTGAATCTCTACAAGAAAAGCTTGTAGCCGAACATGTACAGTTTGAAGATATAGAGCCTAGCATTGTTAGTGAAGAAATACCCTCAAAGATTCATAAAGCTCCTTGTTCATTTAGTTCCTCTTTGGATCTCAGTCCAAAGAAAGCCTCCCATACAGTCCATCATATTCCTTTGTCTCTGTCATCTATTTCATTGCTTCCTACCACCCAATCTGCCAGTATCTTTCCACCCATCCCAGCCATGGCAGGTCAACAAGCACCCACGAAGATGGAAAGAATCATAGCTGCTAGGTATGGACCCCTAGTTTTGCCTGTTCCTTTGAATGCCATGCCTGTTGGAGAGTATCAGAAATATATGCCCAAGTTCACTGGTACAGAGGGAGTAACAGCTGAAGAACACCTTGAATCTTTTTATAGTTATGTTGATAACCTAGATATCAGTGACGATGATGTCTAGATGAGAGTGTTTGTCCAGAGCCTTGATGGAAAGGCTAGAAAGTGGTTCAGAGAACTGGCCCCTAGGTCTATAACAGACATTGAAGCATTAGATGATGTATTTTCTAAGCATTGGGGGGATAAAAAAGACTTGCTATATTACCATACTGAGTTTGGAAATCTCAAGAGGGAAAATGGGGAATCATTGCGTGATTTTAATAAAAGATTCAATCGTATGTATAGTAAGATACCATCTGAAGTAAAGCCAACCCCCACCTCTCCCAAAATCACTTATGCCAATGCTTTTGACTCTAATTTTTGCCTGGTATTGAGAAAAAGAAGATGTGCCACTCTAGCTGAAATGCAAGATGCAGCCCTAGGGGTGGAATCTAATATTATGGCTGCAAAAAAGCTGAAGAGTCATGCTGATAGAAGGAGGTAGAGAGGTGAGGCTTCTTCTTCCTTTGCTTCATCTTCAGAACCCAAATTAGACAAGATGACTAAGATGATAGAGTCATTGGCTGCTGAAATATCTAAGCTGAAGGTTGAGCAGAATTCAGGGAAGGCAAGGCTTCCAAACACATTTGCTCCAAGAAACCCAAATCCATTCAGAAGAGCAAATGAACAATTACAAATCATTCAGAGGGGTAAAGCAGCTAATGAAGAACAAAAGGTTAAGGCTCCTTTCCAAAACGTAGTCATGGAGGAGGAGCAATTTGAAGAAGAGGATGAAATTCATTGCATGGAAGATAAAGGCAGTGCTGCCTTTTTGACATTGGCTACCTACGAAGAATCATTGCTGCAGGACCAAACCAGTCAAAAGTGGGATAGAGAGGCTGTTCTATAGACTGATGAGCACCAAAGATATAATCTAAGGTCAAAAGCAAACAATGTCAAGGAGAGTCCTGCCCAAAAAGCTGCTGTCCCAACAGAGCCACAAAATATCAGACAAAAAAGACCAGTAGCTGATCCAGTCATCCTCAAAGCACCAGCTCAAGAGGTAATAGGTCTTGATGAGTCCTCTTCCCCTTTCAGCTTTGAATCAGAAGTCCAGAAGTTAAAAATATCTGTTCCTCTGATAGAAATTACAAAGAGTGAAGTTTTTAGAAAGCCTATCCTTGATGCTCTTGAGCTGAAAGCCACACAAATCTCCACTGACTATGTCAACTTGCAAGATGATAAGCCTGTAGTTGTGCTTAGCCCAATGAATGAACCCACTGATGATAGTTCCTCATCATTTTTTGTCTCCTTGACCATTCATGACAAAGTGCTGCACAATTGCCTGCGAGACACGGGGGCCAGCCACAATTTGATGCCCAAAGCTGTCATGGAAGAGTTAGGCCTTGATATCACCAGACCATATCATGATCTATTCTCCTTTGATTCAAGAAAGGTGAAATGCCTAGGATTAATCAAATATTTAACTATTACCCTAATTCAGCTGCCCATGAAGAGCATGGTGATGAACATTGTGGTGGCAGATGTCCCTCCTAAGTTTGGCATGTTGCTGTCCAGAGAGTAGATTAAGACACTAGGTGGAACATTACAAAATGGTTTATCTTATGCCACTGTCCCAGTTTTTGGAGGAGAAAGCAGGAGATTGTATAGAGAAGCACAACTAGCTTACATCATTAGTGATGAAAATAATCCTTCCAATCATCCCATTTATTCCATGGACGCTGATTTTGGAGCATGTATCCTCCAAATTGAAGAATCCCAGAAGGACTCAATGCAGGTCAAGAGACTAGTGAATTAGGCCGAGGGAGAGTAAGGAAGTCAGGTTTGGGAGATGTTCTTTGATGGAGCATGTTCCAGGGAGATTGCAGGAGCAGGGGTGGTGCTGATTTCTCCAAAACAAGAAAGCACACATCTGTCTTTTAAGCTGGTTTTTCAAGTCACCAATAATATAGAAGAGTATGAGGCTCTAATATTGGGTCTTAATGCAGCAAAAGACAGAGGAATCAGAAACATAAAGTTGTTTAGAGATGCTAATCTTATCATTCAATAAGTGAACAAAACTTTTCAAGAAAAGCATCCAAGGTTGAAAGCATACAGAGATGAGGTATGGAGACTCAAAGATTCTTTTGGTAATTTTTGTATCTCATATATCCCCAAGGTAAAAAATCAGCTTGCCGATTCCCTTGTTGTGTCTGCCAGCATGTTTATCCCTCCCATGCCTCCCAAGCTAGTTTATGAAGTCCAGATGAAATACAGACCATCCTTGCCTGATAATGTCCAGCATTGGAAAGTTTTTGAGGATGATGATGAAGTGAATAGGTTCTTGCAAGTCATTGATGAAGTCTCTGAAATGCAAATTGACCAAGAAAGTGAAGCTTTGGAAGAAAGTCCCCAATCCCAGCTTAGAAAGAAAATTGGTAAAGATAGCATTGTCCAACTGCCCAACAATCATATACCTAAAGGCCTAGTTCCTTTAGAAAAGCTATTTGACCAGAATGATGTGCCTTATAAGGCTGCCCAAAAAGAAGTCCAATCTGCAGTCTATAAGCATAATATAGGGACTCTAGGGCATCCAAGATACATAAATCTGTCCACCCACCTATCTGCTGCCCAAAGTTCTGAGTACTACAATTTAATGAAGAAACTTGTTGATGTTTTTTCCTGGGAATATAGTGACCTGAAAACATATGACAAAACGATTATCCAGCATAAAATCCCTTTAGAGAAAGGCACCATCCCTTTCAAGCAGAAGCTGAGACCAATAAATCCTTTGCTACTCCCTTTGATTGAAAAGGAAATCAAGAAGTTACTAGCTGCCAAGATCATAGTCCCTCTCTGATATTCAAAATGGGTAGCCAATTTGGTAGTGGTTAGGAAGAAAAGTGGAGAAATAAGGCTTTGCATTGATTTCAAAAACTTAAACAAATTCTCTAAGAAAAGATGGAGCATTTGCTGCAAAAGGTCTTAGGGGCCAAAGTGATGTCTTTCCTGGATGGATTTTCAGGGTATAACCAAGTTGCTGTACGTTCAGATGACCAAGAGAAGATTGCATTCACTACTCCTTGGGGCACTTTTATGTATTCCAAGATGCCTTTTGGGTTGATGAATGCTAGAGCTACCTTTCAGAGAGATATGGATATATCATTTGTAGGAGAAAAGGATAAGTTTGTCTTTATCTACCTAGATGATATAATGGTGTACTCCAGCAGCCATCATGACCATTTGCAGCATTTGAGGAAAGTGTTCCTGAAGTGCAGAAGGTTTGGGATTTCAGTCAATCCTAAAAAGTCACAGTTTGCTTTAGAAGAAGGCAAGATGTTAGGACTTGTTGTTTTTGCGGTAGGTTTCTGGATTGACCCAGAAAGAGTAAGAGCAATACAGACCTTGTCTATCCTGAGATTAAAGAAGGATATCTAGTCCTTTCTGGGCAAAATAAATTTTGTGAGGAGGTTTATCGCAAATTTTGCAGAACTTGTAAAGCATATTACCCACATGTTGAAAAAGGGGTCAGAGATCAAATGGACTGATGCAACAAGAATATCCTTTGAGTCCATTAAGAAAGCTATTATGGAAGATCCTACTTTAAGCAGTCTAGATTACACCAAGGAGTTCCATATATTTTCATTTGCCTCTGATGACACCCTTGCAGCAGTTTTAATGCAAGCAGATGGGGAAGGTTCAGAGCATCCAGTGGCATTTTTCAGCAAAACCTTAAGGGATGCTGAGCTGAAGTATGATATAATTGAAAAACAACCATATGCTCTTATCAAATCTTTGAAAGCTTTCAGGATTTACATTTTGCATTCTAATATAGTTGCATATGTACCTTCTACTTCAATAAAAGATGTCCTAACGCAGCCTGATGTTGATGGAAAAAGGGCTAAATGGATTGCAAAGATTATTGAATTTAACATAGAATTGAAGCCCACCAAGCTTGTCAGGGGTCAGGGCCTTGCCAAATTAATGGCTGAAGAAAATTGCAGAACGCTGGACATAAATTTCATAAGCACAACTTCAGAGAATGGCCAGACAGAAGGAGAAACAACTAAACCAGGGAAAAATCAGTCATTGGCAGAAAATCTAGCTTCTTGTGATTGGTACTTTGCAATAGCTCAATTCTTGCTGAAGCTAGAAATTCCTCCAAGCCTTAGTCCAAGCCAAGCCAGAACTATTAAGCTCAAGGCAGCTAGATACTACATTCATGAAAATCTGCTCTATTGGAGGGACCCCTCTAGAATTCTTATGAGGTGTCTGGACAATGAACAATCCATTGAAGTGATGCAGCAGTTTCATTCCAGCATGTGTGGAGGACATCATTATTGGAAAACTACATCCCATAAGATCCTTAGAGCTGGGTACTATTGGCCCACCTTGTTTGCTGATGTCTTTTCATTTGTTAAATCTTGTGACAGGTACCAAAGATTTGAAGGGAAACAACAATTGAAGTCCCTGCCCTTAAAACCCATACATGTTAGTGGCCCTTTCCAGCAGTGGGGCTTGGATTTCATTGGAGAAATCAATCCACATTTCAGTGGTCAACACAGATGGATCTTAGTTGCCACTGATTATTTCACTAAATGGATTGAAGCAATCCCTGCCAGAAAGGCTGATCACCATGTGGTCATGAAGTTCTTGACAAAGAATATCTTCACCAAATTTGGTTGTCCACATAAAATAATCACAGATAATGCAGCAGCCTCCAAGACAAAAGAATTGGTGGACATGTGTAACTCAATGGGCATTAAGCTGGTTCATTCCGCCTCATACTAACCTCAAGGCAATGGTCTAGTAGAATCTTCCAACAAAAGCTTGATAAGGATAATTAAAAACCTACTGGAAGACAACAAAAAGAATTGGGACTCTAAACTCAAGTATGCACCGTGGGCTGACAGAGTAACCACCAAGAAATCCACAGGGAATTCTCCTTTCAAGCTGGTATATGGCACTGAAGCTATATTCCCAATACAGTTGACCCTCCCTATGGCAACATTCTTGCAGGAAGAGCAGAATGAGGAAGAGGACATGGCAAAAAGGATCACTGATTTAGCAGAGGTACATCAAATCAGAGAACAGTTGGTTGAGAAGTCTGCAGCACATCAACAGGGGATCAAGGAAGCCTTTGACAGGAAGGCAAAAATAGACAATTTTATCCCAACTTCTTTACAATTGCTTTAGAAATTAAATTTACTTGTGAGCCACTATCAATCAAAGTATCAATCTTTTGATGATTGGAAATGACTCGAATATGAAAAAGCTCACGTCTTTTTCTCTCATTTTCTTCATTATCAGTAGATTGTGCAGAATTACTAGTAGAAGCTTCATGATTTTACCTTTTATACCTATGGCTGCGATTGTTGCATCATCTCCTGAGTCTGACCCAAAGTCCTTTTGAATAGCTGTAGCAGTCTTCTTCTTCTTGCCAACTTCTTAGGTTTCAGCTCTAGGTGCAAAATCCAGCAATGTTCATCGTCATGGCTATCCTTCTTACAATGAGTGCATGGGGACTTGCTCTTCTATACAGTGTTTGTCTTCCTCTCTTTCCATTTCTGTTTTCTTTTCTCATTATTTTTGCTTGTAGTGGGTTGGGATTGTTATCACTTAAAACCACAGTTCACCTATGTCCAAAGATTCATATAATTTTTTTTTTTTTTTGGTTTAAGTCAATAG
>APFE030093547.1:6406-22111 GCA_000404065.3 Pinus taeda | reverse complement strand
CCAATATTTTCCATACCCTTCGCACAAAGTTGGGTATCAAGGATTCAGAGCAGCATTTGGTACTCAAATACCGTGGCTGCCTGCACAAGTACATCTAGGAAGAAATAGAATTCCTGAGCATCTCCTCGCTCGGCATGGCATACCGATATGCTGTCAAGGTCAAGCAAAAGTTTAAACAGAAGAAGCGAGCCTTTGGATCTACGAATTTGAAGCAAGGGAAAGGTGCCCCCAAACCGTAGAGCAAAGGATAAAGCCAAGGAGGGGTAACCCAAGACAACCCGCCAAAGCTACAAGCAAAGAACAATGCTGCAAAGCCGAAAAAGGACACGGGAAAGTGATGTGAGTTCCATAAGAGCTCCAATCACAACACAAGTGAGTGTTGGGCCAAGTAATCACAGGTGGCTGAGCTGAAGGTTTCAGAATCAGATGCATGTTCTGACTCTGAGTCAGAACTCGACAAGGGGAATGACAAAGTGAAGCAGATTATCGATGCGGAGCCCAATGCCATCGTTGCCACCGCAAATATCTAGGAGGAGGAACCCGAAGATCTAGAGGAGGAGGAGCATCTCTTCCACTCCCATATGTGGGTAAAGGGATCCTCGCTACAGTTCATTGTCGACAGCAGGAGCCAAAAGAACCTTGTTTCGGTAGAGGTCGTCAAGCGTCTGGGCTTACCGACCACAACACATCCACAATCGTACACCATCGGGTGGCTTCACCAAGGACGGGATCTTCGCGTGAGCCAGTAGTGTCGCCTTCCATACAACATCAACCCCTTCACAGATGAGGTATTGTGTGACATTTCTCCCCTTAAAGTTTGTGATGTATTATTAGGAAAACCATACTTGTGGAAGTGACATGCTATGTATGAATCAAGGCCCCATGTTGTTATTGTTACTATGGGAAATAAGTTGTACAAGATACTAGAGGTAGCACCGCCTACCACCATCTCTTTGGTTACTGCAAAACAATGCAGTAAGCTCATTTCCAAAACCGAGAATTTTTTTTCCTGATGATACACCCTCAAGGAAAGAAGAAAACGATGGCCACGACCTCTAGATAGGGCCCCTCCCGCACTACAACTACAGATGGACAATGTCGTGGAGGAGTACGAGGACATCTTCACCTCCGCGGCAGGGGTTCCTCTGCACTGTCAGGTCAAGCACTCCATCGATCTGACCCCAGGTGCGTTGTTGCCCAATGGACCAATCTATCGGCGCTCCATTTTGGAGAACGATGAAATCAAGAGGTAGATTCAGGAGTTGTTGTAGAAAGGTCACATCCATCTGAGTTCATCGCCTTGTGGGAGCCCGATTGTGTTAGTACAAAAGAAGGATGGGACTTGGAGACTCTGTATTGACTATCGGTCACTGAACAAGATCACTGTCCATAATAGGTACCGGATCCCACGGATTGATGACCTCCTGGACCAACTAAAGGGGGAAAAATATTTCAGCAAGATCGATTTGAAGTCAAGATATCACCAGGTACCAATAGAACCCTCTGATGTGTGGAATACTACCTTCAAAGCCAACGAGGGCCTTTTCGAATGGTTGGTTATGCCTTTCGGATTGACGAATGCTCCTGCAACCTTCATGAGGCTAATGGATGACATCTTGCGGCCATTCACCAACTAATTTGTAGTGGTATACTTGGATGACAACCTGATCTTTAGCCAGAGTTGGGAAGAGCACCTCCACCACATCCAACAGGTTCTCCAAACACTACGGCAACACAAGTTTTGTGCCAATTTGGAGAAATGCACTTTTGGCATGACCGAGGTCCAATATTTGGGATACATTATTAATGAATAGGGGGTGCATGTGGATCTAACCAAGATCCAAGGCATTTAGGATTGGCCATCTCCAACCACTCTGACAGAGCTCCGTAACTTTTTAGGTCTTGCCAACTTCTACTATAGGTTTGTGTTGGGATTTTCTCATATCACTTGGCCCTTGAGTAAATTCATCAAGGGAGGAGTGAAAGCAAAATTCTTTTGGTCATAATCTCAACATAAGGCATTCATAGAGTTGAAAAACCGCCTTTGCTTGGCACTAGTGCTCGCATTACCAGACTTGCAACAACCATTTGATGTCGAGACAGATGCCTCTGACTATGCTATTGGGGCAATCCTTACTCAACACGGGCATCCAGTGGCATATCATAGTGAGACACTTTCAGACACAGTCCGAAAGTATCCCACTTATGACAAAGAGATGTGTTCCATTGTGCAAGCTTGCCGACAATGGAAGCATTACATTTTGGGGAAGGAAGCGATCATCCACACAGACCCATGGGAAATTGCGGAATGATCACCATAAGAAGTGGTCCACATACCTACAACAATTCCATTTGAATATCAAGTATAAGAAGGGCGACACCAATAATGTTGCAGATTTCCTTAGTCGACCACTGATCATGGCGTTAACCTCTGTGTTCAACTCTTGTGGGCAAGAGAGTTCTGATTGGCCACTTCTTTACAAAAGCGACCCAGAATTCGAACACACATACCAGACACTCTTAGAGGGTCAACATGTTCCAAATTTTCACCCCTAGGATGCCCTGTTATGCCACCTGGGTCACCTTTGTGTTCCTTCAAGCGAGCGTGCCAGGATGATTTGGGAAGCACACTACAATCGGATTGCTGGGCATTTCGGGGTCGAGAAAACAATGGTAGTATTGTAGAAGTATTTCTATTGGCCAAATCTTCGATAGGATGTAGGAAGTACATCAGATCATGCACTGCCTATGCCATTTCCAAACCAACCATCAAGAAGCAAGGCCTCTATACCCCGATGCCTACCCCTAGTAGACCTTGGGAATCCAACTCCATGGATTACATGTCAGGCCTTCCTTCCATTAAGCATGGAAATTATTGTGTTTTTGTGGTCATCGATAGGTTCTCGAAGATGGCCATTATGACGGTCTGTAAGAAGAATATCATAGTAGAAGCCACTGCTAAACTCTTCTTTGAATAAGTGTGGGTACACTTTGGGATCCCACAGTCTATCATATCAGATCAGGACAACAGGTTCCTTAGTACATTTTGGTCCAGTCTTTGGTTGATGCTGGACACCAAACTCACTAAGTCCACAACCTTCCATCCTCAAACTGATGGCTAGACGAAGGTTGTCAATAGGATGATTATACACATTCTGCACATGTACAACTCAAATCATCCACGCGCATGGGACGAGAGCCTTATCTATGTTTAGCACAACTACAACCAGGCTCTCCATAGCTCGATTGGCCACAACCCTTTTCAGGTGGGCTTGGGATTCCAACCCCTATGTCCCATTGATGTGGCCATGCCATTTGCAACTACTCATGTAGACTCGTCTGATGTCTAGTCCAAAACAGATAAGGCAAATAGCTTCATTGAGCACATCCAACATATTTGCCAGCAGGTCCATGACATTATGGAGAAATCAAATTCCAAGTACAAGCAACGACATGATCAACATTGAGTGCCACACAAGTTTCACATGGGCGACAAAGTCTGGTTGCATTTGCAGAAGGAACGCCTTACTGGAGCTTAACAGAAGCTCAGACCACCACGATGTGGTTCTTACACCATTATCAAGGTTGTGGGAGACAATGCATTTGATCTCAACATTTCCACCATTCTTTGGTCTGCACCTAGTGTTCAATGTGGATCACCTTCAGCCATACTTTCCACCATTACTAGACACATATGACATTGCAGAACAATAGACACCCACATAGTTAAATCTAGATTGCATGGAACAAGTTGCAACTAATTAGATCATGGACACACAGATAAAGCACAATCGCCAACAGAATATCCAACTGTATTGAGTTGTCAAAGCTGGCCAACTCCTTCACTAGGGCAAGTGGCTCACCAGGGACCAAGTTCAACAAAATTTTCCTCATCTCATGGAGGAACTCAATGCAATGGGGAACATTGCTTCCTAAGGGGGGAGGAATGATCCAGGTGGATATTAGTGGCCACCCACCAAGTCCACTTGGACCCCCACCGTCGTTTCTTTCAGCTTTTTAGTTTCCTTAATTGTATCCCAGTTTACTATTTTTAGCAGTTTTTCAGGTCATGAACTTCCGAAGCCGTTTTGAGGCCCTAAACGAAGTTTTTTTGTGAAAACTGGGAAAAACACGGGTCCATAGACCGATGTTTCTCTTCCCAAAGTTGTAGTTCTCAGATATATCTTTCTAACGAGATATCATGTGCGTCAAACAGAGATCGTATGCCAAAGTTACGACCTCGGGAAGTTGATGTACCAATTTACCCAAATAGGGCCCACAGTTTGGCGTTTCGTCTTCTAGGGTTAGGTTTTTGGATGTTTAGGGTTTTCCATTGTTTATCAACAATAAATAGGCCTTCGAGCCTTATTGTAACATAGTTTAGAGGAATGTAGCTACCACATCTCTTCTCAGAGATAAGCTACCATTGCCCTAGTTGGTTTATTTCCATTTCTGTTTGTAAGCATATTTCAGTATTTTACATTAATGAAATTAAGTATTATTTCCGCTTCATCTATGTGTTTATGGTTATCTCTGTATGTTGTTGCGTTCCTGTTTAAATCCGGATCAAGTATGAACTGAGTGCCATCAAGAATGCATGAGAGGCAATCAATTCCAAAACTAAATTCACACTCCCTTGCCACATTTGTTGTTGCACACTTAAAACTTGAAGAGAAAGTGTTGAACAAAATGCTACCTATAACTCCATGTTCTTAACCCACTTTTTCTCTTGATGCAAGGTATCCCAATTCGTTTCCTTTTTCCAATCCACATCATCCCAATGCAACTCTGTAGTAAGCCATTCCAAAGCTACAAAAGAGAACAAGGGAGGGATGATATGGTGAATTTCCTTCCACTCACCGTGATTAGTCTTCCACATTAACCATGAATCATGTTGCATATTTGTCTTTTCTCATAAGAGGATTTGACACAACTAAAATTTCAAATTTGAGCTCACCTTCATGATGATCCATTTACTATTGATCAACATACCAATGATAATGATGGTTGCGAATTGGGTTAATATCATAACCAAGAAGATAAGGGTGCATTTGTATGAATCCCATTCTTTATAATAGCCATGTTTCCTTTTTGGAAATTTAAGGAATGGGCCCTGAAGGGCCTTTGTTTTTTGGATTTCATAAAAAATATTATGAAATGGGGCACAAGGAGACATGCCCATTTACATTCAATTCACCTATTTCCATTGGCACCCCTTTATTCACCATTACAACTACTTCTTGGTTATTGACCTTCAAAACCGTTGATAAAATTCTATGGATATAAAAAAGGGGATGATACCTTTCATATTTATTATTACATTCTTCATGAATAGTCTATGATATAAAGAATAATAAGCTTCGAATCTCTAATCACAATCAGTGAAGAGATATGTTGATCTATTGCTAGGATTAGGCATAGAAGCATTACATAACCTTCCACTTGATTGTTTGAAAGAGATCCTATACCCAAAGTATAACAAAATTTTACATTTCCTCTGGGGAAATGATAATCCTCCTACTCTTGCTACCCTGAATTGTTTTTTGAGGTGCCATCGAAAAAAATATATGGGAGGGTTGATATTTCTTCCATCCTTAAAATTATTCCTTTGATATGTAAAGTTTTCATGCCTCCTTATAGGACATGGATTTAAAAGAGGAGACATGTGATCAAGGGGAAGAAGGAATATCTCTATATCCATGTTGTCTCCATTTCATCCAACGCTTAAGATGAGATATTTCTCCTAGATTTATGTGACCAAAATTCATAGATAAAGCAAGTGCATGAGCAATAACACATTAGGGAAGGAGTTGTTGATATTGAAATATTATTTTATTATGAGCTAACAAAACTTTCCATCATGTGTGTTTTGGTAAAAATAAATAAAGAATTTCCGTGAAAAGTTCCCACATAATTATGATCCCATGAAACAAAAAAATTATTTACAAAAGAGGGACAAATTAATGTTACCACCAAGGAGTTCAAAGCATATATCCATACAAAATGAATTAAAGGACACGAGCTAGAAACAAATTCTAGATAAATTCCTCTTGAGAAGAAGACAAAGGAAACCAAGGGAGACCACAAATTCCACACTTTATTCAAATTTTCCATTGTTAAAATTTCTTGATGTACAAGAGACCATCAAACTAATATTTACTTTGGGGGATTACTTGGGATCCACACATTTTCCCAAATATGCGATTTGGGAGGAACTCCATGAGGAAAGAGAAGAAAATGATATCTATTGATAACAATCATCTTCATATTCCTTGTGCCTAGGACTAAAACCAACTAGATGAGATTCTAATAAGTGAGTAGAATTCCTCATAGGAAACGACATTGACAAAAGATCCCAGTCTGACCATCTTCCATCCATAGTCCAATGAGTGATATTAGAGAAAGTATACTTAAAGTGAGATGATATCCATTCATAAAGAGGCAAAAGATATTGATTTCATGCCAAAGGAGGACACCCAAGGATCCCACAATGCCATAGATTGATCAATGTGCCATTTCTTGGAATCCATGTTAGGTTCTCCTTAATTAGAGAGGAAATTGATGTTATGATATTTGAAATTGAAGAGGCCCATCAAAAAAGTGATGGGGACACAAAGTAATTCAAATTAATGTTCGCCTAAGGAATATTTTAATTTGATAATATTTTTCCACTATTCCTCTTTCCAAGAGATTAATCACCATACCAGTTTTTATCCAATGGAAAAATTCATGAGGGAGCGATCTATGATACCTCATGCTCGTTGGAATTTTGGGTAAAAACAAATGGCCATTTTACGAGATGAATTTTTTTAGCATTATATGTTCCACCTTTCCCTAAAAGAGTTATAAATTCCTTGTGATAATGGAAAATGGATCACTAAAGTGGCTAATAGGGAGGAAAATTGAACAAAGGAATATTAGATAATACAAATTTGATTAGAACCACATGACTAGTAGGGTTGAACGAATGAACACCCCATTAATCAATTTTTCGTTGAAATTTAGAAATAATTGGGACCAAAACTTATGAGAATGAGATTTCAAACTACTTGGAATTCCTAAATATTTAAATTATTTCCATGTTTCTGCTACAAATAATCCCATAATTTGCTTTAGGTGGCCTTGAATAAGTTTATTGACATTCTGATTTTAGATCTAACATTTCCCTTTATTTAGCAGGGTTCTAGAAGCTTTCATAAAATTTTCTAAAATTGACTGAAATCTATATATCATATTATAGAGGCACATCCAAAAATAAGGGTATCATCAACAAACTAGGTATGGTTAATATTTTTTATTCCTCTTCCAAATATGATGCCTAGAAGCAACTATCTTCTCCTTTTATAATCTAATCTTTTTCTTAGGGAATCAACCATTAAAATGTATAGGATAAGACAACATATAACCTTGTATCAAGCACCTTGAAGCTTTGAAAAACATTGTTATCCTTCCATTGACCAACAGGGAGATCCATGGGATAAAGATGCAATAAGACACCCACTGATTTACTTTTTCTTCAAAAACAATTTTATTCATGACAACAAAGAGAAACTTATGGTGAACCCAATCGAACATGTTGGCCATATCTAATTTAATGATTGTTTCTTTCTCCTCTGACTTTACTTGAATGAATTGCTTCTTGGACAAGGATGATGTTGTCGATAATATATCTATTACTTACAAACCCACCTTGATTTTCAGAAATCAATTTTGAAAGTAGGGGATTAATTTGGAGGGCAAGGATTTTGGATATTAGCTTATATGACATGTTACCTAAGGAGATTGGAATAAATCGAGAAAATGAAGAAAAAATCACTTCTTTACCTACTGATTCTATAAAGGAGGAATTAATGTCACCCCAAACATACTTATCCTCAAAAGGAATCATCTATCATTCCAGAAAGGTCAAATTTGAAAATATCTCAACGTTGTTGATAAAAATGAGTTGAAAAGCCATTTGGCCCTAGGGGTTTATTTGGGTTGAAAGTGCTTAGAATTTTCCATATGTCCTCCTTCAAAATAGCGTGTAGGAGAGAATCATTATCTACTTGAGTGACCAATCAGGAAATGTGTTCCAACGTGAAACACTTAACTTCCTCTTCCTAATTCTCAGGGTTCTCATAAAGAGTGTTGAAATGTTTAATTTCTTTTTCTTTAATATGTGAAAAATTTGTAAGCCCCCACCACCCCCACCCCCCATACACATATATTATTTTTCCACTTCCTCTTTTTGGCAACTTAGTGTTTGTATCCCTTACCTGGAGACACAAGCTTCACGATTTTAGTCGCCAAGATTCTTCTTCTTCCCTTAATGTCGTATGTTATTTTTCAAAATAATTTCTTTCCTACAATAGAATATCCCCAGAGATAGGGTCTCGTTCCATTTTTCGATGTAGTATTTTTAATTTACTTTTATATAAGAGATTTGAGTGTTTGATGTCCAAATGATTTTTCTTGGCCCATTGCTTCAATGCTAGTTTTGATTCTTTGATCATTTCTCCCATATATAAATTCAGGAACCAAATAACCTTCTCCCCCATGTTATATGGAATTTATACCTATAGATAAGTATACCTTCCCTAAGTGGGTAGTTAAACTTAGAACAACTAAAGTAACGATGTTTAACCTTTTCCTACAATAAACAAATAGGATAAAGGACCTTGCTTGTGATCCTTCGCTTCCTTTGATCTCCTTTGAGTTGCTCCTGTCGCTCCTGCTCAAACTGAATTCACTCAATTGGTACCTGCCAACATAAACAAAAGATGACAACAATCAAAGAATATGATCAATTTATTTTAAACAAATGGAATCGAAAACATTCAAACATACATTCATCATAGATATAGACAAAAGTATTGGAAAAGGAACAAACAACTTTATTGATTGATAGAAGGAGAAGTTACACCTAATGTGGTTCGATCTCGTGTCACTCATTTGTCTTAGTCCAAACCTTCATCAAACCAATAGAAACATCAATCCAGCAGCATAACATTACTTGACAATGATTTCAAGTCTCTAAACCAACAATATTTCTCTATAATATCCTAGCTATCTTGGCTCTATGATGGGAGGCCAATTTATAGATGAATGCAAGTGGTTTAATCATTAATATGGCATTGAATGGTTTTCCATAATTGGATGATTAGTTTCCATGTTCAAAGGAATGAGAGGACAAAGGATTAGATGATCCAAGGCTATCCTAAGTCAAGCTCATCTTGATAGGATAGGAGCTGGGTTCCTTCTGGAATGATCTAGGATCAAGGAATATTCCCAAAATCCTATGCCAATTTCGCTCATCCTTGCCCAACGTAGGCTTAAGTGGGCCTAAGTGCTATGCATCGTAGGTCTAAATGGGCCTACTTGCTATGCAGAGCAGTTTCCCTTGACCAAGGGTGTGTTGGTGTCCCAAGGAGGCATTTCAGCAGGGTTTTAGACTAGGAAACTTTTGTGGATGAAAGTACTCAATGAAGTGACATGTCTAGGGCATGTAGCAACTGAATTAGGGTTTGATAGACCCTATTTAAACTGATATGATCGTCAGGAGTGATGTGCCCAAATAGACCTGTAACAAATAGCCCCTAAAGCATGAAGTAAAAAATGATAATGTTGAGTGATATGCTTTATGATGTGATGAGGAGGATTTGAAGCCGACGGTGACCTGCATCAATAACAATACATTATATAATGATATCTTTGAATTTTTCATGAATTATTGGGGGAAGCCATACCCATGCTAAACATATAAACTTTTCATTTCATGTACATAAATCATATAGTTGTCTATAGATATAGATCCATGACTATCTATGTGAAGCCATCGTACATATGATTTAGTACTCTCCTGAAATCGCAGCCTAGATGGATGAAACTAGATCCAGGGTCTTCTATCTCATCCAACAATTTGCTCAAGCACGAGTCTAACCATGTGAAAATGCGATCTGAATTCGAACATGGAAAGACACCATCTGATTACCAACCAATGATGTAAGTTGTTAATAGATGCAAGAGAAATCACCAATAATGATAATGATTCTCAAGGTACTACAGTACATTCTGCATGGTGTGAATAGATTTTTTGATGTCGAACACCATACAAATTCTTTCGGTCGAAGGCCTGTGATGTCAACCTATCACCGAAAGAAAGAAACTTGCCATTGATGTATGCAAGCCTCAAGGTACTAGAAGAGTGTTTCTAAGTCAACTTCCTAGATAATGTGTTGATGTCAACAAGAAGAAACTCGTCACAAGAGAGCCTTGATGTATCCCCCATCATTGACATGAAACGAGTGTAATGATTTTGAAGACAGAATGTGATTGATGACATAATGTTCAGGAATGGTGTTCATGGAAGGTTTATGAGTTTTGCAAAGGATGAAGTTCACTGAGTGACTTCTCTTGATCATGTCAGTGACACTGAATGAATTGGAAGCATTGACCCAAAACCAAAGTGATGGATGGTGTGATAGACCATAGGTATGATAAACATCAAGTAGATAACCCAACCCTAATAGTCATAGAGATGAAGTGAAAGTGTCATGTTCAAGACGACTTGCCACCATAAAATGATTTATCTCTTTTCCCATTTTCCCGGGTCATTGCTGAAGAGTACCTTTTTATTTATTTTTAACAAGATTGAGGAGGGTAACATATGCTTGAAGTATAATTCCACCCTTTGGGTGAATCCATCGCTACATGATGTTTTCACGAGTCTAACGAATGCGAAACTTGGTCTTGTCAGGATGGACAATTTTGTCTCTATTTAATGCTTTAATGAGTTTAATGATAATGAGAACTCGGTCCTTTTCATGTTTAAAGAGTTTGAAAAGGGACAAAAAGAAAACTCCACAAGTTCTTTTTCGTAAATTTGTCTGTCAAGTCCAAAAAGCCATAAAATAATACAAGGGAGGACATATTGACCATGTTCGATCAACGTATTCCTTTTTCGTAAGTAATCTATCTCAGTACGGAAAAGGGTTAAACTTATACTGAGTAGATGCCATTTCCAATCTGTTTATGAGCTGAAAAAGACAAGCACTCGACAATCTTTTCATATTTCAGGAGTCTGAAAAGCGCTTAAAGAGGACTCCACTTAGAGGAATGAGTGGTGTCTAGGGTAGAAACTAGTTCTGGTGATGTTGGAACTTCTCAAAACATGTTGATTTATGTGAAGAGGTTGGCTAATAAGACCACTCATTGCAACTATTCCTCAAAAATGGTAAAACAATCAAGTGAAAGCGTATGATCGACCAATTAGATAGTGACAATGGAAGGAGAAAAAACAAGGCTCATCTGACGGAAGAGGCTGATAGAATGGCAATCATGAGGGTTAAAATGGAGATGGGTTCATTTTTACACAAGCTTGAACCATAGGGAACTATGCTTGGATTCAGTTTCATGTTTACACAAGCTTTAAACAAAAAACTATGCTTGGATTCTTTTTACATGCCCCCAGCATGATGACTCGATTCTAGGTGCATGCCCCCCAAGCTTGATTACGTTCACCTAAGTGGACTACTCATGGCTATTAGGTGGATGGAATGAAGGTTCATTTACGAGATCAAGTGAAAGACACGACTGGGACTTTACGAGATCTAATCAAAGACTCGAATTTGAACTTTGCTCGAGGGGACCTTGTTTCATTTTTTAATGAGCTTGGCACAAGATATGGAAATTTGCTCAGATTACTCGTTTCATTTTTAATGAGCTTGACACAAGGCAAGGAACTATCCTCTAGGGCTTGTTTCATTTTTTAATGAGGTTGACACAATAAAAGAACTATCCTCATATTCCTTATTTCATTTTTTAGTGATCTTGACTCAAGACTAGTAACTATGCTCATATTCCTTGATCATGACCCATAAGAGGTCATGACTTCCAAGAGGTTCTCATCATATGGGAGAACAATGCTTTGGAAGGGATACGTAGAAAAGAATCCATTAGAGAGCTTTGGTTCCAATGCCCCCAGTACATAATGCACAACATCAAAAAATTGATCATTAGTTGATGTAGGCATGGAATGGGTTGCCACATAATTGACCCGTGGCGGGGAAGATACCATTAGGACAAAAGGACCATTTAGGGAAGATGGTTGACTAGAAGTCATATTTGGACCAGGAAATGAAAGATTGTCAACGGTGACAATTTTTCCTTCATGTAGGAAACACATCACTCAAAGGAGTGTTTAAACAATAGCTCCCATGTCGTAAACATAGTCGTGCCCAAGAAGTAAATTGTAATATAAAGGGCCTGGGACTACCATCACATTGTGATAAGCAATTTTTCCTCCCAAAGTAATAGGAAACTGAGGAAGGATCCCTAATGGTTGACTGGTTCCTCTGTTAAAAGCCAACAGATTCTGGGTAATATGCACAAGTGGAGGCGAACCGAGCGCCTGCCAAGCAGTGGAGGAAAGGATACTCATAGATGCACCTTCATCTATAATAGTGCTAGATACAATCATATTATAAACCTGTACTATGGTTTCGAAAGACACCTAAGAAGGAAGACGACATGTTGCAAGTCGATTTCAATTAAAGGAAGTGACTAGACTACTTGGAGGGGGTATCGTAAGAATGGTAGAATTATCCCTTGAATTATGAGAATGGGAGGATTTTCCTCCTATATTGATGGAAAAAGAGGGTTGCCTCCAAGCTCATTGGAATCTGAATAAACGAAAATAACTTGAGTTGTATCATACTCACTCTCTATGGGAAAGGTATGATTAACTAAAGCTGAAATTGGGTCATCTCTTTCCTCGACCTGTGATTGGTCAGGTATAGACTCATGGGATTCACATTCAGAGAGAATGGGTTAGACCTACCATTTATTTGGGTTAGTCACTTCAACAACTAGTGAAGGATTAAGGGAGAGTCTCCTGTAACTAGATGGAAGTCACTGTGAAGAAGCAGGACAGTTATCCAACACTTTTTGGGCTTAATCCAGATGGGGACAAAGGTGAATGGGGTGATTCTCTCCGCATAACCTACAGGAAACTTAACTTTACCCTTCTTTCCATGAAATTTACTACCACTAGTTGATGGTGTGTCACCAACATGATCTCCAGAAGTTGATGACACAAGATGATGTGAATGAAAAGACCATTCTTCTAAGATCTGAGGAATACCAGAACAATTTCAAAGAAGATGGTCTCTCGTACAAAGTTTGCAGGGATATCAAAGTTTGCGAGGCTTATCAGATGGCTTCTCATAAGAAGTTGCATTCGAAGCAATGGTTTCTTGGTTGCTCCCTGTTGAATTTTCTTCTTCTTCTTCTTCTTATCCCCTTGGTTACTAGTGTCAAACTTTCACCAGGAGAAGAGGAAGAAGGGGAGGAAGAAACAACCAATGAAGAAGGTAAAGGGTTAACTTTAGGATCAAATCAGGGTTGATTTTGTCCAATTCTAGGAATATTCAGTTGCGGGGCCAAGGAGGTTGAGAACAACCATACTGGCAAGCTGATGGTAAGTCTGGAAGGGACAGTGTAGCCATATAATGAGTACTAATATTTTCAAAAGGAAGAAAAGGACTATGATTCCCATCAAAAGGAATTCCTTGAGTGGTGGACTTCGGAGTTGTTGCCATATGTCTCAACCTAAGATCAACTAAGAAGTGACATGGAGGATGTTATCCATGGTCATTTAATATCATTTTAATCAAAATAACATAAAAAAAAGAGGGATAATCTAGGCAAAAGGATTACCAAGTAACTGTGAACTGCAATATACTGCCTCAGTAAACCAAGGACTTAACGTACGTGGAGGTAATCTCTCCGAACGTTGTTTTCAATGTATCATAGTATACAAGGCGACTGAATTGGTTACTTATGGATGGATAGAAACCTAATATAGTCCTCCCAAGTATACCTTAAAGTACGTGGGGGCCCAATCCGTGTTAGTGACGTCTAATGCGAAACCACACAATGATAACATTCCCTTATACTTTTCATACTATAACACCACCCGATATACCTGAAAGTACGTGGATGAGCTACAATATACTTACGTACATGGAATGAGGTATCACACTCGGAATGTATCACAGACCATTAGCGACAACTACTATGTTTAACGATGTTGGAACATGTCTCTATCCTAGACCTCTAAATGTTATGTGTTAAATTACAATGCTCCATTATGTTAATTGAGATAAATTTTAGCTGATCTTATTTAAAAGTTTACCTTTCAGGTTCACCGCATGATGTTTTTGAAACTCCTAGAATGCAACTAAGATGAGAAACATTCTTTTCATTTGATTTAAACAATGAAAACTGTGACTAAAAGGGATAAAGCAATCAAAATCTCTAAACAAAGAGCATAGAGCACATCTAATGCAACTTCTCCTATACCATTCCTATAAGCGCACACAAAATTATAAATGCATTATGCATGCTTTTATTTTCATTCCTTTAATGTTTAGATGAACACAAAGAAACTAATCAATGCTTTTAACAAGAAACGAAGACTTTACGACAATTTCTTTTTTAAAGAAATGAAGACTTTACGATAATTCTTTTTCGGAAAAGTAATGACTAATCAATGTAAGCTAACTTTGACAATGAATTGATAATGATAAATAAATCTCTTAAGAAACACTAAAAAATCAAGGTCAAAGTAGGGCTAGGAGAGGAAATGAAAACTGATTTCATAGACAAAGAAAAACATTGATGTTCAACAAACAACATTAGAAGAAACATTGGAAAAAATCAAGAAAAAGATGGGTTTTTTGGGTTGACAGGGACCAGCGCAACCCTAAATGGGAGACAGTGCATTAAAGAGCACTGTCTCTAAGCCAAGGGTGCTCTACAGAGCATTGTCCCCTGACCAAGGGTGATATGGTGACATAACATTCCTAGAGTAGGAATTCTTGTGCAATTTTTTGACCAAAAAAAATTCAAAATGATTGAAAAGAGATCAACGAAGTCAAGTAAAGTCTAGGATGTAATATGATAACGGTAAACCACTAGTAACTATTGTCATTCCCTAGTATGGTTGCCAATTTATTATATGTAATTTATACCCATAGATAAGTATATATTCCCTAAGTGGGTAGTTACAATGAGAACAACTGAAGTAAAGATGTTTAACCTTTTACTACAATAAACAAATAAGATAAAGGACCCTACTTGTGATCCTTCGCTTCCTTTGATCTCCTTTGAGTTGCTCCTGTCGCTCTCGCTCAAACTTAATTCACTCAATTGGTACCTCCCAACATAAACAGAGGACGATAACAATCAAAGCATATGATCTATTTATTTTAAACAAATGGAATCGACAACATTCAAACATACATTCATCATAGATATAGACAAAAATATTGGAAAAGGAAAAAACAACTTTATTGATTGATAGAAGAAGAAGTTACACCCAATGTGGTTCAATCTCGTGTCACTCATCCGTATGTTGGCATTATGAGACAAGTGTTGTCCTTGATGGCAAATCATCTCAGATGATAAATTATAGTGCATCAAATTTCATGCACTTTCATGAAGATAAAAGTTTATTTCATGTGGAGAAAACTTCACGCACTTTTATGCGGAGAAAAGTTTATTTCATGTAGAAAAAGTTCACGCACTTTTATGTGGAGAAAAAGTTTATTTCATGTAGAAAAAGTTCACGCACTTTTATGTGAAGATAAAAGTTTTTTTCATGTGGAGAAAAGTTCACGCACTTTTATGCGGAGAAGATTTTATTTAATGTAGAAAAAGTTC
>APFE030093546.1:9547-51319 GCA_000404065.3 Pinus taeda | reverse complement strand
ACTACCTAGATTGAGCTACACATTGCACAGTCTCAAGCCTCAGGTTGCATCACTAGCTATTGAGATTATGCAATGCATAGTTACCTCAAATAGTCTCCTTCCCTTTCTCATGAAAATTGCACATTATCTCTCATTAATGCAATGGTTTGTTGCCTCGTCTTTCTTTGAAATTATATTTTCATAAGCTAATTTATTCTTTCCATGATTGCATTTTCCCTCCCATGAGTACCACTATTGTTGAGCACTTATCTCAAAATGACATTGTTATCATGGCACCCAAGGGACATGCTTCAAGGGATACCATAGAAAGTAGTATTGGGGAAGAAGTTGAGAGTACTCCATTAAAATTGCTATTATATTCAGACATTAAACTGTATGTGGAAAGGGAATCAGATCTTACATGGAAGAAATTGAACAGATATTTTTCAGGAAAAAGCTTCAAAGAAGATCTAGAGAACTAGTAGGTATACATTAATGTCCCGAAATGAGGGCTACATAGGGTTGCATGAATATATTTAGCCTTCCCATGTGCAAATGTTATCAGCTTGATTATTTCACATATTTATATGAAGACTATGACTTTGATCAGTAACAACAGACGAAATCTTGGTACATTTCTGGCAATAGATTACCATTGTATATACCATTTTCTTGAGCCAGAAACACTCATGGATTCATACTTCTATGCCACCAACAAGTATGCGGGCATGAACGATGTTGTTAAAAGTTGGGTGAAAGAGCCATCAAGGTTTCGAAAAACACCAACCAATACTTATAAGACAATGTATCTTAGGAGGACCTATCAATTGTTGATCAACTTAGCTAGTAGAATCTATGGTTAGAATAGCACATATACCTTTCCTAAAGGCTGGGAAATATTACTGAACCACTTTGTGAATGAGGGGAAGGCATTCAACTGGTCAAACTTGCTAGTTTGACAGTAAAGTACCCATGTAGGTAACTCCCTAAATCCTCCCAAGGCCAGGAAAGAGATATTTTATATGTCTACATATTTATTGGATGTAATCTATGCACAAAAGGCATTCCCTAGCATGAACTGGACATAGACAGCTCGAGACTCTATCCACTGCAAACTTGTCTCTGATTACAACCATTGAGGAGTAATGAAGAAGCTAACTAACCTCTTCCTCATTCTACTACACAAGATGATATTTGAGGAAGAACCACCTTGCATGTCATGTGGGGAAATGGAGGCAGTATCAAAGATAATAGATTGGTTTTCCTCACTAGATGGCACCTTCCTTAGAGTATTTGATGGTTAGAAGTTGCCGCATTTTTTGCCAAGGTATGCCACCAACAAGCTTGTCATGCAAGAAGTTTCATATCATCTCTCCACATGGTTGTTAGCAGCTTTTCACAGGAAGAAGAAATCACTTTGACTAACTCTTCCTATGCAAATTGAATTGTACGATATAAAGAACCTAAAGGTCCTGGATTCAAAGGAAAGGATATAGATAAGTTTGCATTCAGTACTCGAGACTTTAATCCATACGAACATCATGTTATTTGCAAATACCACTATACGAGAATTCACGTTCAGTGGCTCAATGGGACATTTCACTGGAAGAAGGAGGATCCATGGAACTTCACAAGTGACCCCATAGAAGGAAGCTACTATGGAAGCAGTGCTAGAAGAAGGGAGAAACCCCACGCAAGATAAGGGAAACAGAAAGGTTTCTTATAGTACAGGGGGGGAATGAAGCTGAAAGATGAAAACGGATCCAGCTATTATGAAAACAACTTTAGCAACAGAGGAAAAGATGAAACATAGGATGCAGAGAGAAGAATGAAGGAAGAAGGAAGAACAGAGGATATTGGAGGAACAAAAGAAGAAGCAAGAATAAGAAGAGAAACAAAAGTAGGAAGAATAATAAAGGAAAATCACAATAGCAAAATAAACAATGTGAAAATAAGTTGAAGAGCAAGAACAGAACCGATAAACAACAGAGGAGGAGATCAGAAAGGTGCAGGACCAGGAGCTTGCTCAAGAGGTTGAAGAATTAATAGCGATCATAGAAATGGAGGTGAACCAAAGCCACAGAATAAAGATGTCGACCTAATTCCTAGCACACAATAGGTCACCATACAATCTCCACAACCTCCAATAGTAGAGTCAACTCAAGGAGAGGAAGGGGAAGAAGAATATTGAAGAATATGGACATGTACAGTCTGGTTATGGACATGTACAATCTTTCATAAAATAAAATATAGAATAATATTGTATAAGCGCGTAAAAATAATTTTCTAGATGATCTCACATCTCCTACTTTTATGAGAGAAAGGGTGATTGTGGCCAACATGAGGAAGAATCCTAGTACCATTATCGCAACCAACTTGGTATTCGTAGGTGTAGAATAGTCAAATAGTAAGTATTTGATGGTTGAGAACAAGAAATTGGAAAATAAATTGCAAGCTACTAGGAAAGAGGTTGAAAAGATCCATGTAGAAGCTCAGAAGACAACTTCCACATAGGTCTATATGGAGGAAATAAAGGTAGCAATACTTAGGGAAGTATAGACACCCTAAGAGACCATGCGAAATCTCTATTAGGGTATTACTACCATGCATAAGGAATTTATCCACGTGCATGACTTGCAGCAACAATGTAAATATTTTGTCAAAACTCTCAGGAATGTGCAAGCTGCAATCATTATCATGCATGAATGGTGAATCCAATACAAATGGGAACTGCTTGACTTGGGCAAGAAAATGAAGCAACAGGAAGAGATGGAGAAAGCACAAGTGTGGATGTTGACCGAGAACAACAAGCAACTTGCCTCATTCATTGGAAACATTGGGGCCTCATATTTAGGGTTATACAAAAGTCTAGATTTCTTGGTGAAGTCCCATGGGATCCCATTAGTTGGCCCACTCACTGAAGCCAAACCTAGAAATCAAGTAAGGAAGGAGGTAGAATAATTGGAGCACCTTAGACAGATTTCCACAAGCGAATATTTGGAGGTGAACAAGTAGAATATGCAGAACTACATTGGTGGCCCTATTGATGTGAGGAAAATATTGCTCATGCTTTAGAAGGAAGTTGAAATTGATTCCAAATCATTGTACCTGGATGCCATGGAGGCTAGTGTCTGCTTCCAGCAAGACACCATGACACATTTTTGGGATGTCATCAAACATTACCAAGCTTGGCACTGGTACATGACTGAGAGACATCAATTGGAATTTTCTGAGCTTGAGTTTTCCCAAACTCAAGTATGACAGTTTGTTTTCTTGTTAGGATGTCTAGTTGGATCTACCCTATTTTGTCTTATATCGATAGGAGTGTAAATTGTCATATCATTTTGTAATTAATTTGTAAGTGGAATTCCATGTGTAAATATTGGAATGTAAAGAGTCGTGATGTAATATAATGAGTTATTTTCTAAAGAAGATTAACGAGGGTATTCCAAACATCATAAAGGGGAGTTGAAGAGTCACTTTTTATAAATATAACCTCATAACTCATGTAAGGGTCTTTTGGCAGCCAAGGTTTTGGCTAGGCTTAGGCTTAGATTCAAGAGTTAAAGAGTTTGTGAGAGCCTTAGCTTCTCCATAGCATAAAGGATGTATATTTTTTTGGCGCAGCAAGTGATGTTGACTTCACGTTCGACTATTAGGGCTAGTGGTTTGTCAATGGTGTGTGTATGATTGGACTACCCTTGTTGTGTTTGCAATGTATATTATTTAACTTATGCTTATGCTTATGCACTATTTTGTTTGCATTGGTAAGAATCTTGTGGAATGTGTGTTGTTGTCTTAATTCATCATTTTTAACTTGTGAACTATTTCACATATTATTTTGTGATGTCAGTATTCTCATGTGTTCCTTTCAAGCTATGCACTATTACAAGATTTTAAGAGGCTCAAGTATTTTCCCTTCCTCCTGGAAAAACCTTCATGAATAACACTTGACTCTCTGGAGGGTCACACACATGTTCTCATCAAAGTCACTATACATCACTCTATGTGTTATTGCAACCAAGGAATATCATTAAAACCCATTGCATGGGTAAATAGGTCATATTCTAGATGGGACTCCTTTACCAAATGGTGTGAGGTCTAATTGGGACTTCATATTGGGGAGATCCCCGGAATTTTGGCAGGTTCAACACTGTCAACAATTTTTGCGCTAGAAGGAGGTCCACATCACAAGATGAGCCCATGAAGTTTGTTTTATCTTTCTGCACTCATTAACGAATTCTCCCCAAATCACAATCCCGACATGTTTTTCTAGAACCGAAAATATGAAAGTGTTGGTGAGAATCATTGATGACTTGTCAAATCTTAAATTCAATGGCGAGGGTGAAACAACCTTTTTTTAGGACACCAGTCATTTTCTCAAATTTTGCATGAAATATGATATTCACTGTCAACATGATGGTTATATGTTTTTCATTCTCATGTTCTAAGGGTGTGTAAAGGAATGGTGTTAGACATTGCCTACTGCTTCCACTCACTCTTTCAAACATCTTGACATAGAAATTTCCCACACCTTTGATAGGTATGATTACAAATATGTACTAAAGAAAATTATGCGATTGCGAAAAGCACCTCATTATCTTGACATTTTCCATGATTTTTTTCATTCTTGTTAAACCTTGCGAAAATTACTTTTTGATGATATTATTACTTCTAATCATTCTCATAATTCATGGAATGTAAGTTTTTCATACGAATGCGGAGAGGGAAATTATTTTCTTCTTGATCTCTCGAATCCATCATCTCATTATTATGAATAAATAGAGGGTGAAATTTTTGTTTTCAATATTCCCCTCTTTATGATTCGTCGAATCATGAGGATGCCTCTAGTTTTGATCTTGAACTTTCTGATCATGGTTGTTGTGACCTTTTCACCCACTCATCTAGTCACAACTCTGATTTTTCTGATGTTTACTTTTCTAAGACACCAACCTTTGATGATCTATCTTCTAATGATTTGGAACTTTCGCAAGCTATCGAGGAACATCATGCCAAGTTGATGGTTCTGTCAGCTTATCGTAGTCTTGAGGCTAGTGCTAATTTTGATCAGAATAACATGTATTTTTCATAGCTCCTCATCACTCTACTGCACAAACTGAAAATCATTTTGTTTCACAATTTTCACATCCTCCATCTATATTCCATGAGCCCATCACTCAATCATTGGATGAGTCATACCTAGAGAGAAATTTGCAAAACACATTTTTTCTTCTTTCTTCATGTTCTCCTAGTTTCGTAGTTTGAAATTGTTTTCTTACTTTTGTTTCAGTCACAATGTGTCTTAGGACCGTAGTGAATCTGCAGAATGCTTTGCATGCACTTTTCTTTCTTACTTTTCTGCATGCATCTTCAAAATTTGAACATTTTGGTGTGTATTTCCTTATCATTTATTTGTTGTTATTGTTGGATATATTTCTTGACATGAAGTTCCTCACTTCTATAGGTTATCCAATGCATCGGTGGTTACACTAGAAATTCCATTTTACGTCGTAGGTCTGGCCTATTCCTGGTTGTTTAGGAGTAGGAGTAGTTTGTTTCTTTTCATCACTTTTTTTTCTTTTCATCACTTTATATGTTGATCCTTTTTTGTCTTCCCATTTCTTTTTAGTTGCATAATAGCTTCCACATGAGACCATGTTTGGTTTCCAAATAAAGCATGGTGAAGTTAACAAGGAAGTTGTTCTTCTAATAACAATTTGTTATATTTTCATTCCCTCTCTTTACAAGAATCTTGCTTATTTTAGTTGATGATAATTTGATGGAAAATACATTCTTTTCAGAGAAAACCATAGTGGAGTCACAATTCTTGAACCTATAACTAGTACCACCTACTCTAATCGTTCTTTTATTTTCGGTTAAAGCTTGTTGGCTAAGTCGAGTAGAGTAAGGAGGGGAGGAAAACCTTAACAAGTGTGTCAAAGGTATATATAAATATCCTTCTCTAAAGGGAGAAACTCTTATAATCTCAATAAGTCCGGATCCATCTTCCACCTCACTAAATAGATAAGTGCCTATGCATAGTTCTTTGAACAAAATGAAGAAAATAAAAGAATAAATGCATCCTACACAGAGAGGTGAAGCAAGAAGTTCTGTCGAGATATTGTCCAAGCTCACTGGAAGTGGAGCAATTGTTTTGTTCCTAAAGTGACTTCGCTCGGGTACTATCCATACATGATAGTAGTAGAGCAACACCAAAGATGAAAGCTATGACTCTAGCAATTATTTTCACTTGCGTATCTATATACTCCTTATCCCCAATTGAAAAAAATTAGTTTGACTTAGGCTGGTTAAGTGTTTCACCGATGAAGAGAATGGTAGGGATTATATATTTAATTCAAGCTAAGTAAAGAAGCTAAATTAACCAATGAACTAAATAATACTTCCTAAAAAGTTAGACATGTTTTACATGAGACAAGACCCATACAAAGAGTTGGAGCTCTACCAATGTTTCACCAAGTGTTGTAGCTGCTACAACCACCCTCCAAAAATTTTCTTATGCTTTGATTTTGGAGCATTCCCTTCTATCCACATGAGCTTATCTTTTACTCTTGTCAAGTATTCATGATTTAATTCCCCATCTCAAGCTGGAAGATTGGGATTCAGAGGACCATGAAAGGTTTTCCCACTTGACAACAAAAAATTACATGAAGAGGGTGTTCTACAAAGAATCAAGTATCACCACACTAGATCCTGTGGAGTGTATTTGCAGAGTAAACCAGTCAGGGTTGTTGAACTCGTTGTGGGTGCCCCACTATCATTTCTCCAACATAAATTTGATTTTCATTAAGTAGTTGTGCCTAGTGCATGATGGATGTTTGTGGCTAAGCATGCTAATTCCCATTACTGATATGTTGATCCATTGTATCATGTTGTTGCCACACTCAAGGTTGAATCTAGCCAAGGAATTTGGCAGAAAGAGGAGCAAACGTGACCTCACAACAAAAATGAAGGGTAAATTAAAGCTCGAGAAGAATTTGTGTGGGTATTCTATAACCTCGATCACTAACCCTCAGTACAGGTTGCCACGCAAATTCTTGCTAGCAAGGTTATGAGAAAATGCAGCGCAGATGAGGTTTTGGCACCAGTAATCTCCTTGGCTACATAGTGTGTGGAGGGCATGCAGTTTAACTGGGTGCGCTACCTTTGTAGTGAGTTCTTCGGGAACTACCGAGATGCACAGGAAAAGAGTAAAACATTCCACTATTCATGGTTGGTGCTCTCAATTGTACTCGTCACTTGGGATTTGCTGGAGGATAACCAGTTTCCTCCTGTGGATAAGGACTTCCCGAAGGTTGCAAAGTTTCCATATCTCTGGGCCACAAAAGATGTTGTGCAGGTCATGAAGACCAAGGTCTTTTGGGTGTTGATGGAGGTGAGTATTCACATGGCCATCAACTAGAAGCCATGATTGTCACCAACTGTGTTTGAACAAATTTCACAGTACATAGAGTTAAAAGCTAACTTCCACCACATGTACATCCGGGTGTAGAAGGATCCACAAAAAAAATGGTTCAACCTACCCTACCTCGCTACAAATGATGCTATTGAGGAGATTGTCAAGCATTGGCCAATAGATTGGCATTCTCCATCTGATCTTGCCACAGGGACTAGCAAGTCCACAAAGAAGAAGAAGAAGGAAATGACTAAGCAAAAGCTTCAACAATTGGCTGAGAAGTGGAAAAAATAGGCAGAGGAGAAGGCCCAGGTGGAAGCGGAGTGCACCATGAAACAACAGGCCGAACACGAAGAGCATGGCTTTGAGTGCAGTGAAAAATCTCCTTCGCCCCAAACAGAGGAGGAGGAGCAGTTAGAATAGGGTGGAGTTGGTAAGGAGGAGAAGGAGAGAACTCACTTCTAGATCAAAAGATACAAAGAACAAGGAAAGGAAGGACCATGGAAGAAGTCAAAGGTGACAAAGTCGTCGCTATATCTGATCACTTTAATGGACGTTGACCTGGATGAGATTGGTGACAAGGTACGAAGACTAAAAATAGAACTGTTGCAGTAGTTTGAGTAGCAGAAATAGCAGGCACTGAGCTCCATTTAGAAGGATCTACGCGAGCTGCAAATTCAGGCAAATAGGATCCAGGTAGGCATAGGGAAGATCAACAGTGCATCAACAAGTTTGTCACCGGAACCACTCAGGCAGTAGAGATGGTTCTATCACTGGATCTTTGGACAGTCGCACTTCCAGATGGATATTTGAGCTTGGAGGTGGCAGATGATAAGGCCATAGTGAGTTTTTTAAACAAAATCAGCCTGAACCTGGCCACGCTCTCAAATGAGTACTTGCACACACTACAGGAAAGAATGATAGCAGAATTCAAAGCTCGAGAGAAACGTGCTCTTAGTCTCATTAGAAAGTATAGAGTGAAAAATGAACATATATTATATGAGAAGTCAGAGGTGCTAGAGGCGCAAAAGAAAATCTAGGCACAAAACGACCAGATTGTAGTCGTGGTGGAAGAAGCTTGCATAATAGTGCCCAAACTACATATACAAGAGGAAGCGTCGTTGGAGGTGAAGATCCGAAAGCTGGTTGCAGGTGTGCATGACACCAAGACAGAAGTGGCTAGAGTTCAGCTTGAGTTGAACTTTAAGATGACATAATTAGATTTGAAGTCATAACCTTCAACTTTGCAAGAGGTTAGGGAACAATGCGAAGCTACTGTGAAGGATGGAGTCACGACGGTAGATGCCTCAGTGGTAGACTGCACCATGCTTTTTGAGAAAGAAATGGAGGTAGTCACAACTCTGCAAGAAGATCCCACCCTACAGGCCTTGAATACAAAAGATTGCGAACTCTAACAACATTATGATGAAGTAAGTGCAACAACATGCATTGTTGTTACTGCACAACACCTTGCTAAGTTGCAGGAGGCGAGGCAACCGCATATACAGGTGGAAGCAGTGCATAGGAAAGAGGCAGTCCTTAAGGCCAGACTGGGGCCTTGGTTGGATGAGGCCTACATCATCTCTGCCAACATTCAAGAGAAATTGGCGAACTTGCAGAGCATGTAGTAGAAAATCCAGCAGGATAGTGTTGGACCAACCACAGAGCAACTGGTAGAAAATATCAAGCAAGAAGCCATTCAGAGCACAAATGAGGTAGAAGTGGTACGCTTGGAGCTAGGGGATCTTCGCAATAAGATATCTATGCCAGTAGATTGACTCAAGGGTGAGTCATGATCTTTGTGTTGGGGTCTTGTTGGGATGAGGTCCCCTAGGGTCAATTTTGGGGAAAAAGCCCAAGTTTTGTTGTATAAAGATATAAAATCTCCACAAGTTGTGGTCATGGAATGCATAGATAATTAAAGATTCATAAATGGTTTCACCCTTCTTATATGTAAGTTGAGCAAGATTTTAAAGATCTATCCACGGTTCATGGACCATGGGATTATATAAATAGGTGTGTCTTAGGATGTATAAAGTAGTAGAAGAGAAGTAATGGAGTTCGAGTTATGAGAGAAGTCTAAAGAGTTATAGAGAAGAGTAGGAAGAAAGGCTCTGTAGTTGTGTGTGCAGAGGCCTAGAGTAGAGTCCGCAGCTGAGTGCACGGAGCCCTAAAGTTGAGTGTGCATGGAAGTCTTGAGTCTGTAAGAAAAACTGAATATTAATAAAGAAGATTGTTGCAGAAATACTTGTGTTTATCCCTTTAATTCTATTTATATGAATGTGTCTTATTTTATAATGGGTTTATGAAATAATCTTGTATTGATGCATGACTTTACATGACTTATATTGTTATGTGAATGCAATTACTGTTAACTATTTACACCAAGATAATCTTGTTGTATGTTGAAGTTATCGAACATTTAAGTTGATCTGAGTGATTATTGGGTTATAAGTAAACTTTGATGTGCATAAGTTGTGCATTCGCCTACTCAGGGTCTTCGAAAGACATTCATAGACCTTCAAGGAGGTCTAGAGGCTGATTAAAGGAAGTTACATTGATAAGCCTTAAAGGCTTATCGATCTGTGCAAAGGAAGATTTAGGGTATAAAATGACATCACGCTCATCTTTGGGTGCAGAAACTTGGTTCCAACATCTCCCCATACTACTTCAAGTGAGACTTCAGTCCACACTCCACAGATTGATGCAGAAAGGGCCAATAGTGTAGGGATTTGTTTGGCTAAACTAACTCTCAACCTGGGTTAGAACCCACTAAGCCAACAACAATAATGGTAGGGTTTAATAATGATTATAGGATTGTCACTTTTAATTTTAGATTGAAATCATAGATTGTGAAATAATTCGCCCTCCCCCCGAGTTTAATGCAATGTCTATCCCCAATCATCAAAGAAGGTTCCATATTAATTTCCATAATTGTTAAATATAGGGAAAAAGTGATATACCTTTTGCATGATGTACCTGAGGTGATGTGACAAAAAGGGACTAATGAAAAGGGACTAGCAAAAAGGTGCCAGCGATATCATTAATTCCGACGGTGATGCACTGGTTGTGTCAATTTCTCCTGTAGCATGATGTTGATGAATGATATTTATTGTGCTAGATTATTTTTCCTAGGCCACTACTGTAGGTTGTCAGTTGTTACACATGTAATAAAAAATACTATTGCTAACACTATTTCTATAGCAATTCCTTATTTACACTACTCTTTATGGATGCGTTCAAAAATATGAAAAGAATGACGAAAGACTAAAAACTTGTAACATCGTATTGTAAGGTGTGCACGAGATAAATAATGTTGTTACAGAAAGAAAAGAATGTATAATAGTCACCAGATGGTGGTTTTCAACTGTCAAAATCTTTTTTCTTATACCCCTATAAGAGGTTTTCACAGTTAGATTCTTATTTACATTTTTTTATTTTTTTTTTAACTAGGTGTAACGAGTACTAAGAAAAGTTTTTTTTTTTTTTTTTTTTTTTTTTTCATCTGTTACCCTTATTAGAGAATTAAGAATTTGGTAGCACAATATAATTTTCCCCTACCCCTATAATCTAAAGGTCAGAATCTATGACAACGTTTTCGTATGAATCCTTTGAAGCGAGTTTGTGATATAGCCGAATACGATGCCCATTAGTGAGTAATGGTGTCCTAGCATTATCAATGGTAACTAAATTCACAGTCCCATTGTCAAAGACTATGTCAAATTCATAAGGACCTAGCCACATGGTGCATAGATCCCCCTTGAAATCCTTGAATCTCAAATCGTATAATAGAGCCCAAACTCTCCTTTTTTATTCTTTTTAATGAATCTATCGTGCTGCTTAGCCCTCTGCTATTGAATGATGCATATTTTCTTAACAACAGCGAGTCATTTCTCATCTAGTTCATTGAGCTGATTCAACTGTTTCTTCTGTGTTGTTTCCAAATCCAAGTTCAGCTGTAGTGCTCTTCTTAATATCTTGATTTCAAACTCTATGGGAAATAAAGGATTTTTACCATACACTAATTCATATGGTGAGCATCCTATAATATTTCTCCATATAATATTGTATGCCCACAGTACCTCTGGAAGTTTATCAGCCCAATTCCACCAATGGATGGCCACAATATTGATAAGAATTCCCTCAATAACCTTGTTGGTGCTTTCCACTTAGCCATTCACTTGTGGAGATAAGGCAGAGTAATCCTATGACATATTTTGTATTTCTCAACTAGCATCTGAATCAAATGAGATGTGAATTGGGTCCCTCCATCTGTTACTGCTTCTCTGGGTACCCTAAAGCGAACAAAAATGTCTTCAAAAAAAAAATTCTGAAATAGCCTGTTTTGTGGATCTGGTTAATGATTTCACCTCAACCCATTTTGTGACATAGTTTGTGCAGACCAAGATGTAGGAGTTTTGTTGGGATGAAGGGTTAATTGGTCCTACAAAATCTAGGGCCCATGTCTCAAATGGATCTAAAATTATTTGAGTTCATAACAAAATCTCATCTAACTGGAGTAGTTGATCCATTCTCTGGTAGTTATCACATCCCTTCATGAATTTCTTAGCATCCTGAAATATTGTGGGCCAATAGCATCCTATTAAGAGAAGCTTGTATCCTGTCCTCTTATCTGCAAAGTGTCCTCTACAAGGTTCCTCATGAGAAGCTCTAAGAATTTCAAGAATTCCATCCTCCCTCACACAATGCCTGATCTGATGGTCTGGCCCAGTGTGATAGATATTTCCCTCAACCCATGAATATCTAGCACTTTGCTAGACAATTCTTCTCGTTTCTCTCAAGGATAGGTAGTATGGAAATATTCTTGAAGCAAGATAATTAGCTATGTCTTCATACCACGGTGAGTGATTTGAAATAGAGAAAAGGTATTCATCAAGAAAATAATCTTCAATAGGCATGCATTCATTACCAACAATTAGCCTAGAATGAAAATCAACCACTACATTATCTTTCCTAGGTTTATCTATGATTGTTATATAAAATTCCTATAACAGCAATAACCATCGTGTAATCCTACCTTTAGTGATTAGTTTATTCATTGAAAAGTGAATGGAAGAGTGGTCAGTGTGTACAAACACTTTATATCCTATGATGTAGTATTGAAATTTGTTGAGGGCATGCACTACCGCAAGGAACTCTTTTTCTGTCACCATGTAATTGAGTTCATCTAGAGTCAAGTTCTTTCTTATGTAATAGATATCATATGGCTTTTTTTTCCTTCAGCTAACCCAAAACAGCTCCCACAACAGTATTAGATGCATCTATAGCTATGTGAAGCAACAGACTCCAATTCAATACTCACAAGATAGGATCTACTGAGACACAATTTTTTAATTTCATAAAGGCATTCTCTCACTTCCCTGTCCATACAAATTCCACATCTTTCATAATTAAGGATAAAAAAGGAGATGAAATCTTTGAAAATTTTTCTATAACCCTCCTATAGTACCCTTCATGACCCAAAAAACTACGTACCTCTTTCTGTGTCTTGAGAATTGGAATTTTCAAGATTACCTCTATCTTAGCAGGGTCTACGTTAATCCTATCAACAAAAATAAGATGTCCCAGCACAATCCCTCCACTCATCATCATGTGACAGCTTACAATAATCAAAGCAACATTAGTCTACACACATCGTTCTAATACTTTTTCTAAATTAACTAATGTTGTTTCAAAGGCATCATCATAAGTTCTAAAGTCATCCATGAATATTTCTAGACAATCATTCAATAGATCCGAGAAAATTCCAATTATTTCCCTTTGGAAAGTTGTTGGCACATTACAGAGTCGAAAAGGAAGAACCTTGTATGTGAAGGTTCCCCCAAGGAAGGTAGAGTTCATTTTATCCTGGTCTTCCAGGACAATTTGTATCTGGTTGTAACTACTAAAAACATCTAAAAATGAAAAGAAAAGCTTCCCAAACATGGTATCAAGGACGTGGACTATAAATGGTAGAGGGAAATGTCCTTTTCAGTGCCTTTATTAATTTATCTATAATCTACACAGACTCTCCACTTGCCATTCTTTTCAGGGATGATGACAAGTGGGATACCCATTGACTATCATAAATTGGATAAATGAAGTTTGCATTTAGGAGTTTCTACAATTTCTCTTTCACTGCCTCCTTTAGCACAGGGTTCATGTGTCGATGTGGTTATCTAACTGGATTGCAACCATCCTTTAAATAGATGTGTTGAGTGCACATGCTAGGATGGATCCCTTTCATATCTCTATAATCCCATGCAAAGACATTTTTGTGCTTCTGTAACAACTGTAACAACAATCCATTTTGCTCAGTAATCAGGATTGGATTGGCATTTAGATATTTACCTAGTTCTATTTGAACTAGACTTCTGTTGATGTTTGGAGTGGTCTTCATTTGTTCAAAGCTCGAGTTTTCTATAGCATCTTCCTCCCCAGAGTCCTCAACAGAAGTAACAAAAAATGAATTACTAATAAAACCATTTATGATATCATCTTTTGTCTCATCCTTGAAGTACTAGGCTTTCCTCAGGGTGAGAAGTGGCTAGGAGTAATCTCACTTGGGTTCAAATTCATTCCACAAGAGGTTTCCCAAATCCATACTTGGTTTTACTAGGGGGTAGAGACTAAGGTTCTTTGTGGCCTGGCCATCCGAAATTATCATAGACCCAGACCTACATCGTATGAATGCGTCTGCAGTGGCTAGCCAAGGCCTTTCTAGAATCCAAGGATGCCCCCACCAGTTTTGATTTAGTTTGTAAAATAAGGAATTCAGCTAGATATCTCAAAGAATCCACTATGATCACTACATCATTTGAACACCCCATCAGGTTTGATACGAGACCTTTTTACTCATTCCAACACCGTACATGTGTTCTTAGTGCATGTAACCTTAAGGTGGTGAAGAGATCCTTCATCATTACATTAATAGTTGACCCTAAATCAATCAATGTATTGGTAATGAGCTTGTCATCGATGTAAACTGTGACCATGTGATTTCCTAGATCGTTATATTTAGTAAGAGAGGCTGATCAATCATCAATTCAGAAAACCTTCCCATAACATGAATAGTATCAAGGTCCTAAGGATTCCTCCTAGGTGTTTTAAAGCACATGTCCCTTACTTTTTTTGCATAGATAGGTACATATTTAATAGCCTACAGTAGAGGAATCTATATCTGTATATTTTTCAACTCCTTAAGGAAATTGGATTTTGGTTGTGAATTCATCCCAACTTTGGATAATGTTTGGGGATACGGACGATCCTTAGTTATCATAGCCGAGTCAGTTGTTACAAGTCAGTTGTTACAAGTGTATCAACTTTACCTGAATTCACTGTTACAAAAGCAACAACCCTTCCCAAGTTAGTTGTTACAGGTGTGACATTAGCTTCAATATATGTGGTATCTTCTCTAGGTGACTCACACTCTCCTTCAGTGATAATAGGAGAGTGTTATAGATTGATCACTTTCCCTGACCAAAGATGAACTTCGTTACATCATACATGAGTGATATAATAAGTCGAAAAGGTTGTCGGGGCCTCAATGTTCTGGGTTGCCTTATCATTTGGGTTAGGTTTAGATTGCACAGGTAATTGGGGTTGTATAAGAGGTGTAGCAGTAGGTGTTTGAAGAGGTGGTAGCTATAAATACTGTTGCATTGGTATTTTAGGAGGGGTTGGACCTAGGGAATTTCCTGTCGAATTCTAAGTTCAAGGATATGGTTGAGATGGTGGGTATTGGAAATGTGGAGAGGGAGACCACTGGCTCCAAGGTGAAGGAAACTGTGGTGGAGAAGGAGTATAATAATTCCACGGGAATTTATGAGCATTATATGTATTATTGTATGGATTAAAAGAAGACAAGTCTTGAGACATACCCATGGGTCATGGTTGCCACGGTTTCCTAGATCCAATGAAATAGGAAGACGAAACTTCCTCGCTTGATTATTTAATCACTACTTTCAGTATAGGAGGATTCATGCAATGGCCTATAGAATTATCTAGATCAAAGATGTTGTACAAGCTTGTGTTGTTCACTCTGCATTCCTTCAGGGAATGCTTCTCCCTGCATTTCAGGCAAAACACAACTAAAGTTGTATCAGCTTCATCCTATTCTTTCTTCACTTTTTTTGTCATTATTTGAGAAGACAAGGTACTAAGGAGATCGATTTTAAGGTTCTTGAACAAATTTCTTATCTCAGCCCTAGTCACACCTTCATTTTTAGATTTTTGTATTTTTACAAAGGCATCTCATACCATGCTTATTCCTCTCGATCACCTGCTCAAGCATCTTAAGCAGATATTTATTATCTCATCAAATGATTCATGAGATATGTCTCCTTTCCGTAGTAGATTCAGGGTCATCTCTCATTCCCGTTATGAATATGATCTTCAATATTTCTAGATCTAAGTCACTATGGTTAGGTCTCTACAAGTTATAATGGAGCGGTTCCACATAATCCTCCAATATTTCTTCCCTCGAGTCCTTGGTCTGATATTAGTCCTGATACTTAGATAGGAATGTCTCTTTCATGTTGCCCCATGTTCAAATAGTAGCAGAGGCTAGTCTCATAAACCATCTCAGTGCTACTCCTTTTAGAGTAGTAGGGAACAATTCCAGCTTTTGACCATCCAAAGTATAACCATAGATCCTACACGAGACATCAAATTCAAACAATAAGGTGTCTTGGTCTTCTACAATCATTCCTTGAAAAGATGGAAGAGCTAACAAAGGATTGTTTTTCATGGGAGCTTTGCCTGTTATATCACTTATTGGGAACCCGAAGGTATTAATGGTGGCATCTATTTTGTTGTTTTTATTGTTATTGTTGTCCCCCATTGCTTATCCTCCTGACTGTTGCTGTGATGAGTCTCCTTGAGACCATCTAGGTGTCTGTCCCATAGGTGAAGATTTGTGAGATGATAGCTCAGGTTGCTCTGGGGCTAGTTGTTTCACTATGCTACCTGAATCTGGATATTGATAAATAAATTAGTGGTTTTATGATCTAGACCCTTGGTGTTCCCCATTAGTTTTCCCTTGGCCCTCAAACCTAAAGTCCTAACCACTAGTTCCCCATTGTTGTTCTTGAAATGAGCCTACAGTTTTGGGAGTACGTACACTAGTTTGAGGATGATGAGATCCAGAGACAGAGGAACTAGATTCTCCTACCCTTTCTATGGGGGTAACATATTTTTGTGGCCCTGTTTTCCTTTTATCGCTCTATGAGTTTGATTGTTCTTTCTCTAGTTTTGAGATTAGTTCCTAAATAAATGTTTTTTCTCCCCAAATCTTTGCTCTTCTTGTTCCTTTTATGACTCATTTTTCCTGTGATTTATTAGATTGGTTGTGTTTTGGTATCTCTACTACTCCTACACCTTACACATGGACCCTATGTGTATTTATATCACACCCTAAGTGTCTCATCTTGTATAGTGGTGAGCCCAGTCAAATATTAGAACGATGCACAGGTTATTACCTCTCGTCTTACCACCCAATGCCTATAATGATGAAAACACATCTAAAGAAAATCCAAAGATTTCACAAACCCTAAGTTTCATAATGATTGCATTGGTAAGCCTACACAAGTATGTTAGAGTGATGTGCAAGTTCTTACCTCTCATCTTACCACCCAACACTTGTGCGCTAGAAGCACTATATTAACGAAAGACACTTGGCTGATTGTATCGTCAACTACCTTCCCTGGTAACAGTGCCAAAATGTTGTGCCAGTTTAATCACTACTTAATTGACCGAACCAAAACCATTTAATTTTCAATCAGGGCAGGTCTATTTATTTCAAAGATGTCTACACTATCTGTGTCAATACATAACAACCAAGGATAGAAATAAAGAACATAAATAAATTTCATTGAACCAATTGCAGAAATTAAACACTCATGCAAAAATCAAAAGCATTCTAAAGGAATGAAACCACACTTCATTTTTTACCAAGAAAAGGGCATGCCACACACCATATCAATGACTGAACTAGTTAGTCAAATATTACAACTTAAATCAATCCTCTGTAGCAGCATATTGGAAATCTGAAAAAACAGAAGTAAATCTACTATGTGAATCATACAGTGACAATAATGACTTGACACTTACGAGAAAGAAATAATTAATCTACTGCTACACTACTACTACAATCCCTACTAAATAGGAGGGCCCTTCTGCCCTAGCATGGCGCAGGGATGAAATGTGAACTAGTTAAGGAATCAACACAGAATCTGTAAAAGCATCACCAATGATGTTCTTGTATTAAAATAGTTGTGAATTATAGAATAAAAATTACGATACTATCTCATCTTATTTTTGTGTTCTCTTCCATGGAACTAAATTCTTTTATAAAGTTTAGATGCCCAAAATAGGGAACAGATCATTCATGAGAATCTCATGATTCTCATGCTGTTCAATATTAAAAGAGGTTATAAATTGTTACAATTGGTTTCTAAATACAAGGCCTATTCAAGTTACATAATTCTCTAAAATCATAACCACCTAGATTCCTTAACCACCCATAGATAATTAATTCTTAACGGTAGATGTCTCGTGGAATAGTACCCATAGTGTTGATAGTTATGGTGTAACAACATCTCGTGGTGTAACAACAACTTGAGGTGTAACAAAAATTGAGGTGTAACAGCAACTTGCAATGTAACAACAATGGTATGTAAGAACAAATCCTCAAGGCATATTTGTGAATTAACAACACAACTATCCATACTTTGGCATTGAATTCATGGGGAACACTTGAAAGAAAATGAGCTAGAGAGCTTCTTCCACACTTACCTTGGTTAGCCATAAAAAAATATATCACTTCGTTCATATTTTAAAAAAAATGGAAAAATAATATGCCACAAAAAAGTTTCTTCTTATAACCTGGAAAATGATAATTAGGATGTAAAGTCCACAGGTTCAAAGGTAAAATGGTAAAAAATGGGGGGAAGAGGTATCTAAAGTATGCACAAAATTTGCACCTAACACCTGTCAAGACGATAGTACCATGCACGAGGAGCTTGTTTTAACCCATCAAATGCCTTCTTAATCTTGTAAACGGGATTTTTATCATTTCCAAGATTGAATCCTTTAGGTTTCTCAGTAGAAACTTCTTCTTCTAGATCCCCATTTAAAAATTCAAATTTAACATCTTTTTGATATACCTTAAAGTTATGAAAGTTGAAAATGCAAGAAACATTCTTATGACTTCAAGTCTAGCTAGAGGTGCAAATGTCTCTTCAAAATATATCCCTTCCTATTGAGCATAGCCTTTGCATACAATTCTTTGTTTGTTTCCAATTACTACTCCATTTTCATTTAGTTTCTTCTTGAACACCCACTTTGTCCCAATTACATTTTTATCATGAGGCCTTGGTACTAATTCCCATGTATGGTTATTTTCTATTTGATCAAGTTCTTGATGCATTGACTTAACCCATCATTCATCTTTTCTTGCTTGATTCACATTTTTAGGTTCAATTGTGGCTAGTAAGGTTAAGTGACTAGAAGTTCCAGTAAGTGTTCTCCTAGTTTATATTCCTACTTCCTTTTCACCTAGAATTTGAGATTCAGGATGATTTTTCTGAACATATCTTGATGATGTATTTTTTAATATATATGTATCTTCTATTTATGTTTTTATATCTCCTTCTCCTACAACCTTTTGGATTGTAGTAGGGATAGGTTCATCATTTGCTTGTGCTTCCCTTTTGGTACCTATGGATGCTTCATCAATCACAACATTTATGCATTCAACAATCTTTTGAAGCCTTTTATTGTAACATTTATATAATTTTCTTCTAGAAGAGTATCCAAGGAGGATTCCTTCATTAGCTCTAGATTCAAACATTCCAATATTATCATCATTTTTCTTTATGAAACATTTTCTTCCAAAAATTCTAAAGAGTTTGACAGTTGTGAGCTTACCAAAACAGAGTTCATATGGAGATTTATCATTGTTTACTCGAACATGAGCTTTGTTAAGAATATCCACAGTTGTATGTGTTGCCTCCCTCGGAAGGTGTGAAGTGTTCCTGACTCATCAAGCATGGAACATGCCATTTGTTGAACAGTCTTGTTAATTCTTTCTACCACTCAATTTAGTTGAGGAGTCCTAGCTATGGAAAATTTCCTTTTCATGCCATGTTACTCACAAAAATTTAAAAACTCATCTAATATAAACTCTCCTCCTCTATCATATCTAAGACATTTTATTTTTAGATCTAATTCATTTCCCACCAAAGCCTTGAATACTTTAAACTTATCAAATGCCTCATATTTATACTTTAGTAAACCAATCCAATAGATTCTTGTAAAGTCATACATAAATAATATGAATTATTTTTCACTGTGAGGAGACTTTTTGCTCATAGGACCACATAAATCAATGTGAACAAGTTTAAGGAGTTTACTTGAAGTAACTTCTTTAGCTTTAAACTGAGCTTTGGATTTCTTACCAAATTGACATGATTTGCAGATGCTATTTTCAGATGGAGAGATGGTTGGAAAGTCATGAACTACTCCCATCCTGCTTGATTTGTATAATAAAGAAAAGCTCAAGCAAATCAGTCTATTTAGCAAGATCAAGGCAACAACTCACACACTAATAGGAAGGATTACACAATTCCTGAGATGAAGGTGGGAGGCTGAGCTCATGAACTTGTCAGGAAAAATAAAGGGGGGGTGGTAAATTAGTATTTTACACACTTTAATGTTTCAATTTCTTATTCCGATTAATGTACGCTACTTTCATTAAGGAAACAAGTGTATGTACATGATTGTGATGAGTGAAACCAACATATATATAGATAACTAATTTATCATTAATTTCATATATGTTCATATTTAATCTCATTACTACACTATTCATCAACTAAATAGTAACCATGAGAAGTAAGAAGTAAATAGATCATCGACACACAAGGAAAACATCAACAAACATGAACACCAAGATTTTAGGTGGAAACATAAAGTGGGAGAAAATTTCCATTGTTGTCATATTTGTCTTCTTCTTTTATTATAAAGGAAAAATTATTAAAATATTGTATTGACACATACTCTGACTAGTACACAAGCAATCACCTGCAGAAGGCTACAACCTTATCTTCTTTTCTAGCACCTACTGGAAGGGATATAAACCCGCTTTCTGAAGATTGCTATCCATAGCTTCTTATGAACCACTTTTCAGAATATTTCAAACTAGATCTACTTGTCAAACAATCATCAAAACAACCCGTAGGCCACTTGGACCCATATCAATCATTATCCCAAAAAAATGAAGCACTAAATCTGAGACACTGTCACATTGTAAATTAATTGAATTGTGAAGCATCAAGACAATGAATGCAGAAACCAACCATAAACAATAAATATCAAATTGTTTATGTGACTACAATGAATAAAACCCATGTATATACATGCTTTCTCTATATAATTATTGCATACCGTTCTCATAATACTAGACACTGAAATCCATAATCATTGAATCATTCACAACCATTTCACGAGTTGTATCTTATATAATAAATCACATATTTATAGACTAATAACTGATCATATACTTATATTCCTTTAACCTTGAATAGTTCAACCAATTCAATTCAATTGTAATAAAGACATCATGGACATACAACAAAAAGTAAACCAATCATCAACTGTAAACATAAATCATCAGATCTATAAACATTTATTAACAAATCAAACCTTGGTTTATGTACGTGTCCTTTAAAAGGAATATTTGTGTATGTATATGCTTACCTTGTATAACACCTGCATATAAATCTACACATATTGAAAAATTATTTCACATAATATATATGTGACCCTTCATAGGTGAATCCACGTATGTATGTGACTATGCCCAAACATACCTATCTATAGATCTTAAAAAAATTTGTTGCAAACATAGCTTCGCTTCCCACAACCTTGACTGTTAATGCTACATACTTTTGAATAAATGTTTTAGATCATAGAATCATAGTTTCATCAATATTAAACATTTGCAGCGAGTAAATCAACTAAGCATACATGTCAATATATTTCATATCTTTTAGATCTGAGTCTTCTCCTTACTCCCTACTACACACCTATTTTAGATCAGATCACACATGTATAATACATTATTTGAATAGTAACACTTTGATCTCCATCTCCTTATAAGTCATTAGCCTTAGCCAATACCTTGGGCCAAATCCTTAGTAATGTCATTGGTATTCTTTTATGGGATCAAATAACCATTGACACACTCATTACTATGGACCAATACCATGGTAAAGACCCATAATATTCAAGTTACCACGGTGTGGATTTTGTATGTGAATTTCATTTACAATACACACATACGTATATGAACCTTATGCATAGGATACATGTATACTTTCCCAAACTTCACCATTAACATTCATTTGTCTCTGAACTTGACATTCCTTTTTCCATCACCTCTATCACATCTGTACCAGCTTGCATAATCATCCTGTTACCATATTGCTGACATCATTATCAAGTATGTTTCCATCAAGGAAAACACAATGGCAATAATTCCAACAATATCCCACTTTGGACTTGATGGAAACCACTTTGGTATTTGGTCACCATCTGTAAACACTTGCGAACACACCTGCAAATACCAAGACTTCTTACCAAGAATTCCCCTTCAAACACTAAGCTTCTCTTCCCCTTTGACATGAAAGGCAAAAGGCTGACCAATCATGAATGAAGGCTTCTCTTCCCTTTTTAGAGAGGATCATTGTAGGTCTGATCTACTCAAAGTTACATACTAACCATGCTCCCCCTAAGCATATGCTAGAATCTCTAAGGATATACAATAAAGGCACAATAATTTATGGCCCAATCAAACATTATCTTTCTTATCACCAATGACTCATGATTACATCAATCACTCACTCAACATAGTGGGGTTACATATTTGACTCACCATGACATCGATTCCTCAAAATAATTGGATTACATGCATGAATTACTTGACCTCAATAGCCCATACATGACTAAATTTTACAATGATTTACAACATGGGTTTGTACATGACCTTTACATCAAGAGATAGATATGAAATTTATAACCAAAACTAGAACCTCAACAATGAGGTTGTATGATCATGATATTTAACAATAAGCAACATGAATATTTGATAGCAACATTATAACATATAAATTTCTTGTAGTAACTGTAGAAGAATACAGACATAATAAAAGATGTGCAACAAGACATGCTTATGGAGCCATAATGCAAACATGGATCTTTTATATTTATAATAGTTATTCCCCCTAAACCAACATCCTAAAGAAAACCAATGACAACAAATAGAAGACCATAATCATGAAGGCATATAGGAATCCCCCCTGGAATCTGTTTCATATGTACCAATATATGATATGTATGCAGGTCTATCTAACTATGAAACCATGTACATACATGACTATTATTTACATCATCCATTTACAAGAAGTAAAATGTAGTAGTTTACAGTCTCAACTCCCCGTGAATATGAAAACCTTATCACAATAATTAGCAAAGTGATGAAGCAAGAATCATTCCTAATTTTTTTCTAAGATATTTAAAGGAATCATGTGGAGGTGGCTTTGTGAATATATATACAACTTGTTCCTTTGAAGGAACATATTGCAGTTTTACCTTTTGTTCAAGCACCTGTTCTATTAGAAAATGATATTTGATTCTAATATGATTTGTTTTTTAGTGCATGAGAAGATTTTTAGAGATACTTATGGCACTAGTATTGTCACAACGGATAACTACAGGTTGAGGACAAGTAATTTGAGTGTCTTGTAATGTTTTCATCATCCATTCAAGTTGAGTACAACAAGATTCAAAAAAAACTTATTCTTCCTTAGTAGTAGATAAAGTGATGGAGCTTTATTTCTTGATGAACCATGATACCAAGAAGGATCCCAAATAAAATTCTCCTCCACTAGTACTCTTGCAATCATCAACATTACCTGCCCAGTCTAAGTATGTGTAAGCATGAAGTGAAAATTCTACATTTTTGGGATACCATGGACCAAAATATTGATTTCCTTGTAGATACTTGAATATTCTTTTGACTTCTTGGAGATGAGTTTCCTTAGGATTGGCTTGATATCATCCAACAATTCCAACTGCATACATAATGTTTGATCTTTTACCTATAAGATAGAGCACATTGCCAATCATAGTTCTATATTTTGTTGATTGAATGAAGGAGAGTCATCATTTTGACTAAGTTTGCATCATGTTACCATTGGTATGCATACTAACTTGTAGTATTCCATTTCGTATTTCTTCAAAATATGTTTGAGGTACTTGGTTTGAGAAAAAAAGATACCATTCTCAGTTTTTTGAACTTGGAGGCCAAGAAAATATGTTAGTTCACCAATTAGAGGCATTTGAAATTCTTGCTGCGTAACTGAAGAAAAACCTTGACTCATAGATTCTACATTTTTTTCCAAATATGATGTCGTCTACATAAACAACAAATATCAAAGGTTTATGTTTATCCATTTTGATATATAGGTTTCTATTTACATACCCCTTTTGGAATCCTTGTAGTTGAAGGTATCTATTAAGATGATAATACCATGCATGAGGAGGTTGTTTCAATCCCTACAATGCTTTCTTAAGTTTGCACACAATTGTTTTCTCATTGCTAAGAATGAACCCTTCAGGTTATTCTATATAGCCTTATTCTTCTAGATCCCCAGTTAAGAATGCACATTTGACATCCACTTCATATACTTTAAAGCTATAAAAAATTGAAAATGAAATAAACATTGTTATGGTTTCAAGTCTAGATATAGTTGAAAATGTTTCTTCAAAGTCTATCCCTTCTTGTTGAGCATAGCCTTTACATATAAGTCTTTCTTTGTTTCGAATTATATCTCCATTTTCATTCAGAGTGTTTTTGAATGCCCATTTTTTTCCCTATAACATTTTTATCATGAGGTCTTGATACTAATTCCCATGTATGATTATTTTCTATCTTATCAATTTATTCATTCACTTCCTTAACCCAACATTCATCTTTGCTTGCTTGATTCACATTTTTAGGGTCAATTGTGGATAGTAAGGCTAGGTAACTAGAAGTTCCAACAAGATTTCTTCTAGTTTGTATTCCCGTGTCCTTTTCACCTATAATTTGAGATTCATGATGGTTTTTCTGAACATATCTTGAAGGAGTTTTTTCTGATGTATTCGTATCTTCATTTCTTTCTTCTGATGCTTCCCTATTTCCTTCTTCTACAACCTTTTGGCTTGTAGTAGGGAGAGGTTCATCATTTTTTGGTTCTTCCTTTTTCATACATGTGGATGCTTCATTAATTACAACATCTATGCATTCAAAAATATTTTGAAGCCTTTTAATATGGCATTTATATCCCTTGCTTCTAGAAGAGTATCCAAGAAGGATTCCTTCACTAGATCTAAATTCAAATTTTCCAAGATTATTATCATTGTTCTTTATGTAACATTTGCCTCCAAAAATTCTAAAGTGTTTGATAGTTGGAGGCTTACCAAACCATAGTTCATATGGATTTTTATCAATGTTCACTCAAATATGAGATTTTTTAAGAATATTCATGTTTGTATGTGCTTCTTACCCCATAAGGTATGTGGAGTTCCTGGTTCATCAAGCATGGCACGCGCCATTTGGTGGATTGTTTTGTTCATTCATTCTTCTACTCCATTTTTTTCAGGAGTTTTAGATATAGAAAATTGTCTCTTGATGCCATGTTGTTCACAAAAATTAAAAAACTCATCTGATATATACTCTCCTCCTCTAATATATCTAAGACATTTAATTTCAATTCTAACTCATTTTCTACCAGAGCCTTAAATACTTTAAATTTATGAAATGATTCATCTTTATACTTTAGTAATCCAATCCAACACATTATTGTAAAATCATCAATGAATAATATGAAATATTGTTTACCACGAGGAGACTTCTTTCTCATAGGGCCACATAAATAAGTATGAATAATTTCAAGTGGCTTACTTGAATTACCTTCATTAGCATTAAAATGAAATTTGGTTTGCTTACCAAATTGGCATGATTTGTAGATGTTATTTTCAAGTGGAGAGATGTTGGGCAAGTCACAAACTACTACCATTCTACTTGATTTGTGCAATTGAGAAAAGATAAGGTGTCCCAAATTTTGTTTCAAAGCCATATTTCTTCATATTTTATTAGGTAACAATGTTCTTGGCCACCTTCCAAGACATATAGATTGCCTCGAGGTCTTCTTTCCTTTATTATGATCTTACCTATGTCTAAATTTCTTACTATGCAGTTCTTCGATCTAAAAACAACTCCATGCCCTTGGTCACACATTTTAATAACACTCAACAAGTTTTTTCTTAATCCATCAACAAATAAAACATTTCTAGCCTTGGAATTTTTCTTTAATAACATGGTTCCTTTCCCTTTGATAGCAACAGGTGAGTTATTTCCAAAGGTTACATTTTTTCTTTCTTTATTTCATTAAATGACATAAACTTAGCTTTGTCACCTATCATATGCTTTGAAAATCTGATGTAAATGTACCAAAAAATTTCTTGATCTTCTGCATATAAAGCTAGACAACAATTTTTAGAGTATGATTTTTTTTTCATACATTGGGTGTTATTGTCTTTTATTCATGCTGATAGGATGGTCTCATTTTTATTTTGCATTCAGCTTCTTTATTACCAAAGTTATTGAAATAAAAACATTCAATTTAATCTTGAAGAGGTAAGAATACATTATAAGAATATTTTTTTCCCCAATCTCATTCTTTTGGTTTCTTTCTTCTCTAGTCATAATAGTTTTATAAGTGACACACCGAATGAATTTATGACCAAAATTATGACAAGTGAAGCATTGACCATTAAAGTAGGAGGAAATGGCATTTTAATACCTTCTTGAGTAGCTTCCCCTTTGATTGTTGCAAGGATTTTTTACTTGATATATATTTTATCCTTCATTCCTTTGTTGAGAGTTAGAATTATGATGACAACTTCCTTTTACTACATTGAGATATATTCCTGTACCTATTTCAGAAGATTTTATGGTTTTTTATGATTCACCATTGTATCTAAGACCTATCTTAATTTTAGAAGAGTGTTGCACTTTGATGATTTGTCTAAATTCTCATATCCTTTAGGAAATCTAATATTTAGAGCCTTTTTTTTTCTCAATTTCGTTTGTTAGACACACTATTTCAAGTTCTAAACTTTCATTGTGCCTTTCCTTTTCTAGGATTTGTTTCTTCAAAACGTCTTTAGCTAATTTAGATTCTTCTAGATATATTTTTAGTTAAGGTATTTCTTCAATAAGAGTATCTTCTTCTTCTAGACCATCCACAAAACATCATCAAATTCATCTACACATTTTTCTTTGAATTCCATAATCAATCGATATTCTTGATTAGATTCAACATCCTCATTACTGGAAGAATATTCACTATATTTGTGTGTATAAAAACTTTTATTGTTATCAAAACTTCCTCTAACATTCCCTTTTGAAGAATGTTTCCATTTCTCATGTTTTCTTTATAAGGACATTTAACAACGTAGTGACCAACTCTTCCATAGGAAAAACATTTGAAAGGAAGCTTACCTTTAAACTTGGCAATTCCTACTCGGAGTTTATTTACAAAATTCACTTCTTCTTTGTCTAATATGTAACATGTTTCCTTGAGCTCCTCCTTTTCCTTTCCTTTATATGTAGCTTTGAATGTTTCTTCTCTGATAGATGATGGAACAACTTTTCTCATTTCATAAGTTGTTAAGATCCCTTAGAGTTGTTCAATAGTGAGGTTCTTCAAATCCTGCATTTCTTCAATCACAGAGGATTTTGAATTGAAATTTGGAGTTAGATATATAATATTTTTTTCAACCATTGAATCTTTTACTTCATCACTAAGATTTATCATTGAGTTAACGATCTCATATACCGTAAGGAAAAAACTTGCAATACTTTAATCATTATGCATTCTGAGAGTCACATATTGAATTCTAAATGTTTGAAGTTTAGCACTCTTTACCTTAGTGTCACCTTCATGGTTGTGGATAATCTTGTTCCATGTAGATTTTGCAGTATTCAGCTACATAATATTTACAAATTCTAATTATTCCAAGCTTGCTAAGAGAGCATTGAATTCCTTTGCATTGGTCTCATACTGTTTCCTCCCTACATCATCTATGGGAATGGAGGATGGATACTGATAGTCTTCTTCAATGTTTTCCCAAAAATCAACTTCAGGTGACTGCAAATATGCTCTCATTCTGACTTTCAAGAAAACCAAGTTAGTTCCATTGAACAATGGTGGCCGAATAGAAAATACTCCCTCTTGATTTTTCAACTTGATGGATCTCCCTTCAAGTGATCAAGCTTATTCTAAGGGACCTGCTTTAATACCAATTGTTAGGAAGAAAATTGAGAGGAGGGGGGAGGGGGGGTTGAATTGATATTTTACACACTTCTATTTTTCAATTTTTTATTCTGATTTATGTATTCTATTATCATTAAGGAAACAAGCGTATGTACGAAATCGTGTTTAATGCAACCCACATATATCTAGATACATAATTTATAATTAATTTTGGCATTCATCATCTTTAATTGGTGCATCATTACTTATTTTTTCATCAATTAACCATGAGCAGTAAGAAGTAGATATATCACCAACACACAAGAAACATATCAAGACACATGAACACCAATATTTTAGGAGGAAACCCAATATGGGAGAAAACCACCACTATCATCATCATTGTATTCTTCTTTTATTATAAAGAAAAATGATTAAAATCTTGTAATAGCACATACTCTAACCAGTATGCAGGCACCCACCTGTAGAAGGCTACAACCTTCTCTCATTTTCCAACACCTACTAGAAGGGATCTGCACCCCCTTTCTGAAGATTATCATAGTAAGCCCCCTTGGAAAACTTTTAATAATGTTTCAAACTGGATACACCTGTCAAATAATCATCAAACTAATTTTTAGGCCACCTGGATCCATATCAACCATAAACCCAAGCAAACTAAAGCACTGAATCTGAGACACTGTCACACTATAAATCAACTGAAATTCTGAATTATCAAGACAATAAATGTAGAGCCCAAATAGAAACAATAAATATCAAATTTTGTACGTGACTATAATGAATAAAAACCACATATATACATGATTTCTCTGTATAATACCTATATACAATTCTCAAAATACTGAACACTGAGATCATTAATCATTGAATCATTCCCAGACCATTTCAGCAGCTGCAACTTATAGAATCAATCATATATTTGTAAACTAGTTATAGATCATATACTTCTATGCCATTAACCTCGGGTAGTTCAACTAAGTCACTTCAATTATAATAAAGACATCAACGACAGACAATAGCATGTAAACCAATCATGAACTGTAAACATCAATGATCATATTTGTAAACATCTATTAGCAGATCAAACCTGGTTTATGTATGGAACATTTATAAGGAATATATGTGCATAAAAATTTTACCATGTATAATGCCCACGTATAAATTTTCACATATTGAAAAAATATTATGAAAAAAATATACACGAACCTTCAAAGGTGGATCCACATATGTATGTGTTTATGCCCAAACATACCTGTGTATACATCTTAAAAACTTTCACTGGAAACATAGTTTCACTTTTTGCAACCTTGACTGTTAATGCTACAGACTTTTGAAAAAAATGTTTAGATCATAACATCATAGTTTAATCAATATTAAACATTTTCAACAAGTAAATAAGCTATGCATATATGTCAATATATTTCAGATATTTCAGATTTGAGTCTTCTTCTTTCTCCCTGGTGCACACCTGCTTCAAATTAGATCACAGACATATAATACATTACTTGCACAATAACAACTTGATCTCCATACCCTTATATAGGATTAACCTTAACCAACACCTTAGGCCAAATCCTTAGTAATGTATTTGGTATTATTTGACGGGATCAAATAACCATTGACATGCTCATTACTATGGGCCAATACCATGGTAAAGGCCCCTGGTATTCAATTTACCATGTGTGGATTATTTACGCAAATTTTATTCACGATACCCACATATTTACGTGACCCTTATGCATATGATCCACATATACTTTCCTAATCTTCACCTCTATCATGCATTTGTCTATGATCTTGACATTATTTTATCCATCACCTTTGTCATGTCCATACCATCCTACATAATAATCATGTTACTATAATGTTGACATATTTATCGAGTAGGTTTCCATGAAGGATAACACATTAGCCATAATTCCAATAAAACTATGCATTGCATAGTCTCAATAGTCAAGGAGGTAGCTAGAGGCTTGAGACTGTGCAATGCGTAGTCCCAACTAGGTAGAGTGAGGGAAGAAAGTTCACATTATGTAGTCCCAGTAGCTAGGGTTGAGGGCCTAGGCTTGTGACTGCATAATGTGTAATTGGGAAAGTCGATGACTTCACATTATACTATTAGAGGCCAAGATGGAGGCCTAAATCTTGAAGATGTGAAATGCATAGTTGGGGAAGGAAATTGTTGGCCAAAATTACACAGATCTGCCCACAAAAGAGGGAAAATAGTGACAGAACTAAGTGTTAGGGTAGGAAGGAATACGTATCTAGCTAAGGGGAAGATAGATACACAAAAATTAAGTGCAAAAATCTAACATGCAATAGGAGAAATCAACATGCCACAAAATGACCCAGCATCAACAATTGTTATGGGCAAAAAGAAAAAACTAAATGCGACACATGGAAAATGAGAACGAAAGACTAGAATAACACTTGTAAAAGATAATATAAGTTAAAAATCCAGCTAGTATGAAAATAAATGGGAAAAATAATGCTGACACAAGAAAAATGAAAAGAGTTCCAAGATCAAATGTGAAAATGAGATCAAGGGGAATATATATATATCTATATATATTATTATATATAAATATATATATATATATATATATATATAATAATATATATATATATATATATAATATATATAATATATATAATTCTAGGCTAGGATTTATGACCACCATGCTTGAATCAAGGAAAAAGTGCCACTTGTCTAAAATTCATAATTAGCAACTTAGTGGTCTTGACCAAACATTAAGTGGGAAACTCCTTTTTTTTAGGAATTGCATCTCTTCTTTTTTTGCGAAACTTCCTTTTAACATTGGCAAAGGGGATTGTGAAATTTCCAACCACAAGGGATTGGGAAATTCCTTGCCTCAATGAATTGCGTAGTTTCTAGGGGTAGGAGAAGCTTTTGCATAGTTTCTAAGTTCAAGACTAGCTTGCCTCTCAGGATTGTGCATTTTTTGAGCTCAAGGTTGGCCTACCTCTTAATATTACATATTTTCTGAGCTCAAGGTTGGCCTGCCTTCCATGGTTGTGTAGTTCCAAAACGAAAGACTGACAATACTGCAAGGTCAACGAAGGAGATGGATTGTGTTTACAAAGGTTTAGATTGTGGTCAAAATAGGACATTGGAAGCACTACATAAAAGGATAATTATATACATAAACATGAATAATTGATGACAGTGAATGATAGACCTTTTTAGATAGTAGGGAGCCTCGAAAATCGAAGCATGGGAAAAAATTTGGAGGGTGGTTGTAGTAGCTACAACACTTCACAACGTACTAGTAGAATTCCAACTCTCTATATGGGTCTTACCTCATGTAAAATAGGGATAAATCTTCAGGAATTATTTTCATTTCATTGATCTCCACAGCTTCTTCACTTAGCATAAGTTAAGGATATAGTCCCTACAATTCTCTTCATCAGTGACACACTAACAAAGACAATTGAAACTTATTTATTTCGATTAGGGATGGTGAGTATATAGATACACAAGTGAAAAGGATTTTCATAGTCTTGGTTTTCATATTTGTTATTTCTTCACTACCAAGAAGCCTAGAAAGTACCCCAATGAATTCACTTCAATAACACAAACATTTCTCTGCTGCTAGAGATCTTGGACAATACCTCAATAGAGTTTCTTGCTTCACCTCCATGTGTAGGAATCCTTTCTCTTCTTTCTCCCTTTATTTACTTTTTTGTATTTCTTCATAGAAATGTCCATACTCACTAATTAGTTTTGTGGGGTAGAATAGGGATCCCGACTTAGTGAGAGAAAAAGAGGTTGTGCCTTCTAAGAATGATATTTATACACCTCTAAAATACATTTCACTGGTTAAATTTTCCTCCCCTCTTTACTCTACTCGACTTACTTGACAAGGAAAAACCAAGAAATGATTAAAACTGATTAGAGTAGGTGGCACTGATTATAGATTCAAGAATCACAATTCCACTAGGCTCTCTCCAAGAAAGAATGTTCTTCCATCAGGGTATCATCAACTAAAATATGCAAGGCCCACACAAAGTGATGCAATAAACAAGTAACCAAGCATTGACAGTAGCACAATTTCTTCTTGAACTTCAACATGCTTGCTTCAAAAATAAACATGGTCTCATGCATAATTTATTTTCAACTTTAAGGAAAGAAAAGGGGAGGGAAGAAATCCAATCAAAACAAATCAAAGAAACAAGAAGAACTACCCCTACTCCTAAACTAACCATGAATAGCTCAACCTTACGTAAATTGAAACTTCCAGTGTAAATTGAAACTCACTTGGAACAACAACTTCCTTCGAAATAGATTTAAGAGATTGATAACTAGTGTATGTTGGGAGACTATCGAAGGATTAATATTCTAGTGGATTCATCGAAATATCAATAAGAAATTTGAACTTTTATTTCATGAAATTCCAATAGATATCATCCTCAGAAAATTCATAAGAAAAATGAATGAAGTGATCGTGAAAATATTCAAGAGATTCAATAGGTACATTTCAAAGATGCATGATTTTATTATAGCCATATTTATAATCATACTTGTCAAATATGCGATAGATATCTTTGACAATATTTTCCAAAAAGCGAACAGAAGTGGCTAGCAATGTGTAACACCACTCTTTAATGCGTGCTTCGAACATAAGGATGAACAACCAAGAAACTTACTTGGAACAACAAATTCCTTCGAAACAGATTTAAGAGATCCATAACCAGTGTATGTTGGGAGACTATTGAAGGATTAATATTCTAGTGGATTCATCAAAATATGAATAAGAAATTTGAACTTCTCTTTCATGAAATACCAATAGATATCATCCTCAAAAAATTGATAACAAAAATGAATGAAGCGATCATGAAAATCTTCAAGAGATTCATCAAGTACATTTCAAAGATGCATGGTTTTATTATAGCCATATTTATAATCATACCTATCAAATTCGCGATAGAGATATTTGACAATAGTTTCTAAAGAGAAAATAGAAGCGGCTAGCAATGTGTAACACCACGCTTTAATGTGTGCTTCAAACATAAGGATGAAAAACCTACAAGAAATATACAATGACTTTCGTGATGGGTGCAAAATTGAAGAAAGCAAGCAATTTTCTCAATAATGGTTGTTCCACCCTCACCATCAAACTTCATATTAGACAAGTCATTAATTATCCCCATAGGAACTTTCATATTTGTGGTTCTGGACAAAAATGTCAGGGTTAAGATATCGGAAGAAGCCATTTAAAGATAGGAATATTCAAACAAACTTCACATTCTCAACTTTTCATTTGGCCCTCCTTATAGCGCCATAAATTTTGAAGGTGCTAGACCTACCAACATTCAAGGGGTATCCCCAATATGAAGTCCCAATTATACCTCAAACCATTTGGAGTAGGATCCCCATTTAGAATACGAACCGATCTTTGCAATAGCGTGTTTTAGTGGTATGTCTTGGTTCAGATAAGGCATATAAATATGCCTTTGTAACTTTGTGAAATAATTGTATAGCTCCGTGAAGAGTCAAGTGCAATTCATGAAAGGTTCTAACATGAAAAATAGAAAGTGACTGAGATCCTTAGAAGCCTACAATAGTACATCACTTGAAAGGAACACAGGAGCATAAAAGGAATCATGGGTTAGCCTGCAAAATAGTTCACAAGAAAACCATGATTGAAAAATACAATAGCACACATTCAAAAGGATTCATACTAATGCAAATGAAATAGTTCATAAGCGTTAGCATAAATGAAATAACATATATTACAAACATAATAAGAGTTTCCCTACTATATTCAAAATATATGCATAAAAATGTGCTCACCTATATGCATGAAAATCTTCCCACCTAATTGGGTAGAGTCAACTAGATGACCCAATAAGACAAAACACGTCAAGCTTGAGTTTGGGGAAACTCTAGCTCAACCACTTAAACTTGTAGTTTCTCAATCACATAGTGTTACCAATATTTGTACTGTGCGATATCAAGTGTGAAATGTGAGGAAGTGGGGAGCTCAGAACTGAGAGTAGGAAGACCGACTATTAGGGTTTCTGCAACCTTCAAAACGGCGCCAGACGGCCCTTCGATTCATCCAACGAGGACCTGACCTTCTGCAGCAACAACCAAAAGCTGCAAGGGGCACGACAGAAACAACCATGGATCCGCCACAGGGGGGGCGCAGCCGCTCTCCCCTCAGAACACTGACATGCAGACTAACAAAGACGCGACCATCATATTTGGGTCAGTAGATGAGGCAGCACTCAAAGCACAGAATGGGGAAGACAACAAGAAAACAGATTCGAGTCAGCAAGCACAAAAGACAAATGTTAACCAAGGAAGAACTGACAGAGCAGAGGACAGAGCAAAAATAACATCCAACACCTGCAAGCCCATTGCAACTGTCAGGCCAAGAATAGAGCTACTAGGTCATATGATTGACGAACGCATCTAATACATGAGGGATCATGCCCTCATAGGAAAGTTCAATGGGTTCTGGCCAACCGAGAAAGCGCTGCGAGGTTGGATAGCGGCAAAATGGAAACCCAAGGGACATGTAACCCTGCGCCTGGGTCCAAAAGGCTTTTTTATAGCCATCTTCCTCTGCTTGGAAGACAAGTACAGAATCATGGACGAGGGTCCTTACTTCTTCAACTCAGCAGGACTATATCTCAGAGACTGGGTAGCCAGATTCAACCCGGACAAAGAAGACCTGACTTGGGCTCCGGTCTGGATACGAATGTACTCACTTCCGGATGAATATTGGGAAGAAAGACTGCTCAAGGAAATAGGCAACGGCCTGGGGGAATACATAAAGGCTGCGGAAGAAACAAAGCTCCAGGGATACACCTCCTATGCCCGGATCTGCATCTTCATGCGCCTGGACCAGCCCCTGCCGGATACGGTAAGTCTCGCTCACCATGATAATGAATGGATCCAACCCTTAGATTATGAAAACGTTCCCTTCCGATGCCGGAAATTTCATGCCCATGCCCATCTGTTTCGAGACTGCCCTTTAAATGTAATGAACAAGGCTGCCGAGCCATCCAATCCCCCATCTCAAGATGGTTTTAACAAATCTCCAAGTCGAAAGCGTTCGCATAAAAAGCCCCAGACTGGGAAAAATCCCTTGCACAACACTGTTGGAATCCATTCCACCAGTAACAGCTTCGAGATCCTAAACCAAGACTCTAACTCTCTGGATCCAAATCAAAAGCTCTCTTAGCCTCCCAGAAATGATCAGCCCAACTCGGAGCCCTTGGATCTCTCCCATAAAGCCCAACCTCAGCAGGACTCTGAAACTGGACCCGATATCACTCATGAAAAGCTACAAGAGAAAACGCAAAATATGGATGTAGATGACACAGCGGATCAATCCCAGAGTATGGATCCTTCAACAGCTGAAGGAAGTCAAGTGCAGCACATGGAGGAAGAGCAGGAAAGCATAGATCTAAATGGATTAGATATCCAACTACTAGAAATGGTTTGTCACAAAAGGGACTACAACAAAATCACAAAACTCTAGCTAAATAAACTGGAAATGGTAATCTCAAAAGCATACCAGCAAAGACAACTTGGCATACAGCCAGGAAGCCACTGGGATGGAGGGCTCAAAACCAAATATTTCAAAAAAAGAGGGCGGAAAACAGAGCTCCAAAGGACAGTAGAAGTTGGGAAAATCCTGGTAGATTCAGGTAGATACGCAAAGTTGACAAAGTACTACAAACCCTCCCCAAATGTTCAGTAATGAGGCTCATCTCATGGAATGTGCGAGGGCTAAATGGCCCTGGAAAACTTAGAATCCTCAAAAATATGATAAATATCGAAAAGCCTCAAATATGTTTCTTACAGGAAACAAAATGTAGCAGTGACACTTTAGAGAGCATCCTTACTAAAGCCTGGGTAGGATGTCAATCAATAGCGGTAGACGCCTCAGGAGCTTCGGGAGGGCTTGCTATAGCATGGGATGCAAGAACGCTATCCCTCACATACTTTCATGCTTCTCACTACTTCATACAACCAAACTTTCATCTGTTGGGCACTAACATGCATGGGCTCCTCATCAATGTGTACTTCCCTCAAGATGCAAGGACAAAGGCTGAGCTTCTTCACACTTTAGAATCTATGAACAGCCTTAGAAAATACCCATTATGGATAGGAGGAGGAGACTACAATATGATCACCCATCTAGACGAGAAGATAGGTGGAAGAAACAAACTAGATCAGGAGTCGAATACCTTCAAGGAATTCATCAGTAATGCTTCTCTCATCGATCAACAATTCTACAATGGAAAATACACCTGGAGCAACAGAAGAACCGGGAGTCATCATATCGCTTCCAAACTTGACAGATTCCTAGTCTCAGATAACTGGATTCAGATAGGAGGGGACATCATGGCATCCATCCTTCCCCACTCAGGATCGGACCATTGGTCAATTTCTCTTCAGTGGCAACGTCACGAGGTGACCCTTTCGCTTTGAGAGTTTTTGGCTCACTCATCCGAATTGCCAGGACTTCATCCAATCCATTTGGAAAGCCTTCACACCCCCAGAGGGTTCCAAAATGTACCAATTCCAAAAAAAATTAAGAAATCTCAAGTACCACTTAAAACGTTGGAATGTGGAGACCTTTGGCAACATATTCAAGGAGCAACAGAATCTATTGACCAATTTGGCCAACCTTCACCAAAGAATCATAACAGAAGGTCACACAGAGGATACTTTGACGGAAGAACAGAGCATCCACTCACAGCTAGACGAAAGGCGGAAGCAAGAAGAAATATTATGGAAGCAGAAATCTCGAGTCAGATGGCTAAAAGAGGGGGAAAGGAACACCAAGTTCTTTCACAGAACAACAATACAACACAGAATGTACAAAAACATTCCCTTCCTCCAAAAACAAGATGGAACAAGAATTGAACAGCATGAGGAAATCGAGAAGGAATTCCTTACACACTTCAAAGAGGTGCATCAAGAGTAGAATGCGGACATAGGACCTGCAATTGATAAAATTATTCAGCATGTGCCCAAAATCATAAATGTGGAGCACAATGAACTTCTCTTACGGCCTATCTCAACACAGGAGGTGGATACCGCTATGTCACAACTAAAAGAGGGTAAAGCTCCAGGCCCAGATGGCTTCACTACAACCTTCTTCCACTCCTTTTGGTACTTGATCAAAACTGAGGTTTGGGAGGTAGTGGAGGAATCATGAACTCTTCACTGGTTGCTACCATCTCTTAACTCCACTTTTCTAGCTCTAATCCCAAAAGAAGAGGAACCAGTAGCGCCAGACAAATTCCGACCAATTGCTCTATGCAATGTCATTTACAAAGTGATCTCAAAGGTAATTGCTAATCGACTTAAACCACTCCTCCCTATGCTAATTTTGCCTAAACAATCAGGCTATGTTGAAGGCAGACAGATTCTGGACGGAATCATTCTAACGCACGAGATCATTCACTCTCTCAAGCAAAATAAGCAGCCAGGTATGATCTTAAAACTGGACCTCTCCAAAGCTTTTGACAAACTTATTTGGTCATACATTCAAAAAATTCTTAATACTTTTGGCTTCTCTCACATGTGGGTTCGATGGATAATGAGTCTCCTGTCTTCCTCCTCTTTCTCCATTTTGGTCAATTGTTTCCCTTCACAACCCTTCAGACCCTCTAGGGGCATAAGGCAGGGGGATCCCCTCTTTCCCTTCCTCTTCATCCTAATGGCAGAAGGTCTAGGTCGCCTTATCAAGCACTCTCATCTCTCTCAGCAGCTCAAAGGACTCTCCATTCACAACTCCCCTACAATTACTCACCAGCAGTTTGTGGATGACAATATGCTATTCGGCTACCCCTCTATTCATGAAGCCTCTCATTTCAAATCCCTGTTCAGTGATTTCTCTGAGGCCTCTGGTGCTTCCATTAACAAGTCTAAATCGAAAGTCTTCTTCTTTCACACTCCTCCAGTAGTCAAGACAGCTGTGGCCAGAATTTTAGGCTTCCCCACTGCCTCTCTTTCGTCCAATTATCTTGGCGCCCCCATGACTGCCTCCACTATTAAGCACTCTGCTTGGAGAAAGCTTCTGGAAAATATTGAACAACATCTCAATCGATGGACTTACAGGTCCCTGAACATCGCTCGTCGAGTTGTTTCTCATTAAGGCAGTATTGCAGGCAATGCCGCTATATTTGTTCTCTATCTTGGCAGCCCCCAAATGGGTCCTCAGACGGCTAAGAGACCTTCAAAGAGGCTTTCTCTGGGGAAATACCTCAACCAATCACAAATGGGCCTTGGTAAAATGGAATACTGTCTGCACTTCCAAGGAAAAAGGCGGTATAGGTCTAAGAGACCCAAATCACAGCAATGCAATCATGAGTGCCAAAATATGGTGGCAATGGCTCACCTCACCTGGAAAACCCTGGGCCATCATCTGGAATGCTAAGTATGCCAAAAACAGGCCACAGGAGGAACTCATACGCTACACTCCCACCACCCAGGGTTCATTGATATGGAATGCAGCTAAACAACACTTCAAGATGATTCAGCAACACAGTTTCTGGGAAGTCCGAAATGGTCGCATAGCCAGATTCTGGACAGACGCTTGGAATCAAATGTCAAAAATAAATGGACTCCTACATATTCCCTCAAATTTCCTTGAGGAGGACCAACAACAACACAAAATTTGGGAATTCTGAGAATAGGAACAAGAGTTTAGGTACTGAAAATGGAAGCAAGGTATACAATTAACTAGGAATGAGGAACATCCCTTCACCGCTGAGCTGGAAAGAGAGCTACAATGAAGAAGCATCAGACACTCAGAGGACAAAGACATATTACGATGGGGAATAGGCCAAAGGGGGCTTTCACCACTGCAGAAGCCTACAAAATTGTAAGCACTGACCCCTCCATTATCGATCCAATATGGTCCAAAATCTGGAAGCTAGATTCTTGGCCAAAAGTATCACTCTTCTTATGGCTGGTTGGGCACAAAAAAATTCTCACTTGGGAAAAACTCCGTAGAAGAATCTATCATGGCCCTTCCATATTTGTAAACTACAAAACTCAAGAGGAAACTACTCAGCACCTTCTGGATGACTGTCCCTTGGCCAATCTACTATGGGAAAAGGCCAGCTTCAGGAGTCAGAGAAGATGCAGGCTTCCGAATGATATAACAAACACATTAAGGCATTGGCCACTGCATCCATACAAATGTGAAATTCTTAACCATCTATGGCACTTACTTCCTGGCCTACTTCTATGGTATGTATGGAAGGAACGCAACAAAAGGATATTTAAAGACCAGTACTCCCCAACTGATGTCATCTGGAGAAAGGTTTGTGGGAACCTGGAAGAAACCCTGAAGCTCAGATCATGGAAATAAGACGATCTCCCAATGCAAGACAATGAGAAAGCTATATAGAACAATTGGAATCTACAACATCCAGCGCAATCCTCCAACGCCATCAAACACAACAGCCGCAGAACAGAATAGACCATGTGGATAGCCCCATCTAGGCATTCATATAAACTCAATTTCGATGGAGCTTTGAAAGGCAATCTCGGGAACGCTGGCTATGGTGGAATCATCCGAGACTACAAAGGGAAGCCTCTACAGATCTATTTTGGAAATATTGGCTGGGACACAAACAACTCAGCGGAGTTGGAAGGTCTCTGGCAGGGGATCATTCTCTAAAGACAAAACAACCTAATCCCTCTGGAGGTCAAAGGTAACTCCCAAATTTTGATCAATATGGCCAAGCACCTCCTGAATGGTTCAAATGCAAAAAAAGTTGCCACTAGCTGGAGGATGGAAGCAAGGCTGGAAACTCTGGAGCAGGAATTACTCAACAACCGAGCTATCACTTTCAACCACATAAGAAGAGAAGGCAACAAAGTAGCTGATCTACTCGCCAACATTGGGATGGAAAGCGCACTTGCTCTACAGGCAGGCACTCTTGACATTTTAAAAAATCATGCACAAGCTCAGGAATGCCTACACCTGGTCCAACATGATGCCAACCTCCCGGATGCGGGTGATAGTTAACGTTTTTAGGTTGACGGGACAGGGGTCTCGTGAAGACCACGTTCCCATCACGTGCAAGGCTCAATTGGGCTGCGAAGGAGACGGTTATCCCAAGACGGTGGCTTTAATAGCCACAGGTTGGCAGGTCGAAAGCATTAACGCCTCGGCCTCTCCTGGCTGTGCTTCCTCTCTCGGCGTTGTGATGGGTCTGACTGCAGCTTTTATGGTGGATGACCACCGAGGTAGAGCTGTAAGCTCTATATACAGTGGCCCTATCTACGCTCCTGGCCTCCTGCATTCTGAATTCTGCATTCCTGCCCACATGCAATCCAACCTCTGGGTAATCCAAATCTAGTTCTTGGTTCATGCAGGCCCATCCCTGCTCTGTCACAGCTCGAAACTGTTTGTTCGGATGAACTACTCTCTGAATCTCCCTGCCAGCATGGTTCGTGAGTGCCAACGGCTGCTGAGTCGCAGGGGCTCCAGCAGAGGGGGAACCTCACGATGCCCCGCTGCGGAGGATTCTCGCCCTCCCTGTCACTGCCTGCACTGCCATTGCTTCTGTCACTACCCTAGCTCAGCCAACCCTCATCCTTCTCGACCTACCCAGCTCCTGGAAGCTAGCTCCTCTGGCACCTCTGGTGCACCCTTCTTTGGCTCGACCATCTTCTCTTTCGATAGCCATCTGACCGGGCCGCGTATCAATGCTCATATCTCTGTTCTGTTTATTGACGAACCAGAGGAGGAAGGAGGCACCAGCTCTCCGCCTGTTCCAGTTCCCCCGCAAGAAGAAAGCCATGAGGCCAACGCGACACAGGAAGACAAGGGAAAGTCAGTTGAGGCTTTGACCCCTCACAAGGATGGCAGCGAATTCCCACCTGCAGAGGCTGAGGAAGCTGTAACAACGGAGCTGGAGGAGGACTACTACAGGCCCTGCCCGATAGTGGAGGAGGAGCCAGAAGAATAGCACGCAGCTCCAGTTCGGAAATTGATGTCTAGGTGTTGGCTTCTCTGGTCAGGTTCCCTCATCCACTTGTCATTGTCTGTTTTTTTGGTGTTCTGTCAAGGCTGGTTAAGTCGTCGACGTGTCATGGTGTCAACATTTTGGGGTCGACGTGTCTTTGAGTCAATGTGTTGGGGTTCTTTTGGGTATGAGAAAATTAGCCTCTGTGGTGCTCCCCTGCGTGGGATTGATGTTTACTGTTCTGGTTTTGGGTCCTCCCCTACGAGGGATTGGTGGTCGTTGTTCTGGTTTCTAGTTCTCCCCTGCGTGAGAACTTCTATGGTCCTCCCCTGCGTGGGAATTTTTGAGTCCTCTTCGTAAGCATGGCCACAGGGTTAAGCCCGTCTGCCAGTATCTCTGGCAGCAGGCTCCAGATGTAAAGCCTGACTGTAACTATATTTTCATCTTTTGTACATAATATAATAGCCTAATTCAAAAAAAAAAAAAATTGTACTGTGCGATGACTTCCCCAAAATATGCAAAGGGATCAGGGTGGAAGTAGACAATAGCCTCCATTGCATTTGAGTAGACTGACTTGGAACCTGTTTGATTTTTCTTCTTCAAAAAGAGTAACATGGTATTGATCTAGATAGGGAAACCAATGTACTTATGCATATTATACTTTTTACCTTTAGATATTCCTGGGTAGAAATCTTCCTGAGTTGTTCCAATTATTCTTCAACCTCTAGTCTGATTTTATTTCTACCCTTGGCTTCAATGAGTGAGCCAACTAAAGGGATCTTATGTGACTTCCCCATGAAATCCACATTGTTGTACAACCATGTGTACGAGGCCTAAATGTTGGTGATCAGCGAGACAAGATGTTTGTTACTCTGGATAAGCATTTGAACCCCTGCTTTCTCCAACACAGCCTTGTGCCTCATCTTCTTCACCAACTCATGAGGTGCGTCTGTTATACGGGAATAGTGTCCACATGGATGCTGCTATTCCCACTAAGATGGGTGGCTATCTTAGAAACAAACAATC
>APFE030093542.1:0-20050 GCA_000404065.3 Pinus taeda | reverse complement strand
TGGAGTCCATGAAAATGCATCTTCTTCAATAGTGTTGTTAGAGGTGCTGCTATTCTCCCATAATTCTTAACAAACTTGCGATAATACCCTGTCAACCCGAGAAATCCTCGCAGATGCTTTATTTATGGATGTGGGGATTCTCCATTCCTTAATGGCTTTAATTTTGCTAGGCTCTACCTTAACTCCTTCATGAGAAAGACAACACTACTATATTATATTATATTATAGATCTTTTCTCCATCATGGAAAGACAACACTACTATGAATTTATTCACCGATATTGATCATTCAAGTCTCTCTAAAACTATTATTATGTTGGATTCAATTTTTGTGTAGGTATAGAGTCGCAAGAACGTCATCAAACATATGCCAATGTAATTTTGTTATGTATAAATAAAAATTTATAGTTTTTTTCTTTAAAAAATGAGTTTATATATTTTTTTAATATATTAATGAAATACATTTTAATTTAAAATTTAATTGAGTTAAATTATTACGGTTGATTATTATCTATGTATGTGCAGCTTTTCATAAATATACTCCATTAAAATCAAAACACAATAGGATTTCTTACTATAACTTAAAATTTCCTTAAATACTATACTATTTTTTTACTAACTTAAGGAATAAGATAAAGTAATTAAGTAATTAAAGATATAAAAGCACACTATATCATTTACATCATAATGTTTTTCCATATATATAGTGTTTGATAACATATTTAATATAGGATTAGGATCAAGGGGATTAGGACACCAATGTATTTGACCATCCATCATAAGTATTAGTTCATGATCTTATCACTTATCCCCATTAATTTTGTAGAATAACACCCAATTCTGATATTTTATATTTTCCATTCTCCACTCACATTTCAAACATTCCATTGTAACAACTTAATGGACATTCTTAACACTTAGTTCATGAACCTCCTTGACTTAATACTTAATAATTTCATATTATACCTAAAGTTATATGTTACCAAACCTTGTCCAATGATCCTTCTTGGTGTTATGAAAATTGTTACTTTACCATCCAACACCTTAAATACATCCAAATATAATAGTCTTCATTATATATGCTTTTATTTGATAAATCAACAAAAATACAATAATATGTGAATAAAACATGTAAATATATGATAAAATTAGTTTAATGATAATATAAGTAGATTATATTAATGGTCATAAATAACGTATATTGAAATGCCATTGTCTAATGATTATTCATGGTGTTATGACAATTATTACTTTACTATCAACCATCTTAAATACATCTAAATATAATAGTCTTCATCATATATGCTTTTATTTGATAACTCAACAAAAATACAATGATATGTGAATAAAACATGTAAATATACAATAAATTTAATTTAATGATAATATAAGTAGATTATCTTAATGGTTATAAATAACTTACATTGAAATGGCAAGTCTAAGAGATAAATTATCTCTCCTCTTAGTTTTCATCACTATTCAAAGTTGATTAATGTAATAATAATAATTAAACTTAAAATCACTTTTTAATTAGACATTAGTATAAAACTTATTTATTTGAAAAATCGAAAATTTACTCTATATAAATTGTAATACTTATAATTTAATTATTGAATTTACAAAATATACTTATCTTACCATATTTAGATAAATAATGTTTAATTTCGCTCATCTTTGTAACTAAAAACATTATATTATTCCTAAGGGTTATAATACATATCTAATATAATAAATCATTGTTCTTACTTGCCATGTTATATTATTATAATATCCATGGCTATACTCTTTCTCTCTTTTTCTCTCTCATCTCACATCTACCTCATTTTATTTTATTTTTTGTTAATGAGTTATTCGGGATAATTTACTTGGAAAACTATTGTTATATAAATGTATATGAGTAATGAGGTCTTTTGTATTTATGTGCCCCCAATTATAGCTAGGGTAATTGGTTAATTGAATTATAGTGTTTGATAGCAAACTTGAACACAAGGAATGACCGAGGAATGATTATTCTAATGTATGTGGCCATCCATCGCAAGTAATTATGTTTTGCATGTGCATCCCATTAAATAAAAATATATGGTATCCTAGTTTTGGTTTTTGCAAAGATTGCATTACATTAGTGGACTCAATTTGTAGAAATGGTTGTATGTTAGTGGACATGTGTTGTCTTTTTTGTTTTTTTTTTTTTTAAACTGTAATCATAATATATTTATAAAGATATATATTGTGGACATAATAATTACAATAACAAAGGGGATATTTCAATTATCGGACTTGCACACATGACTCCTTGGAATGCCCAGTGGATAAAAAAGTTTGATTTCTTTGACATCTAAACTATTATTCTTATATATGTAAATACACCAAAATACCTTCGAAATTTAACAAATTTTACATCATATATTAACTAACAAGAGGTGGGATTGCCTCTAGCAGTCTCAATTTGTAGAAATTCTTGTATGTTAGTGGACATGTGTTGTCTTTTTTGTTTTTATTTTTTAAATTACAACCCTTGGAATGCATAGTAGATCAAAACATTTGATTTCTTTTATATCTAAACCATTATTCTTATACATGTAAATACAAAAAAATACCTTCAAAATTTGACAAAATTTACATCACTTATTAACTAAAAATATGTGGGATTACATCTTTGTACCATTTATACACACTGATAGAAAAATAGAGAATGATCAATAATTAGCAAAAAATACACAGAATAAATCTTAGAAGCTTAAATATTTCTAGGAGTTGGATTTTCTCTCTGTGTGGTCTTTCCTACATCCTATCAAAGGAGGGGAGGGAATTGATATTTTCTCTAACACTTCCAAAAATGATGGAATGGAGGAAGCATGATCATCTTCAACATTTTTTGTACATGCAATATCATCTTCCTTCTTTTCCTCCTTTTTTATAGGCGTGGCTTCTCTTTCTACCCCCAATTCCTTTTTATGCAATATCATCTTCCTTCTTTTCCTCCTTTTTTATAGGTGTGGCTTCTCTTTCTACCCCCAATTCCTTTTTTTGGGTTTGGTTACGGGTTTTCTGAAATGCCTCTTCCAACGAACTTTGAGAGCCTTGTTATTTATCCTCCTCTACATTTTCACTTCTAACATCTCTATTAGTGTTGTCACCTACTTCTGAAATTCCTTTTCCAATGAACTTTGAGAGCCTTGTTATTTATTCTTCTCTGCATTTTCACTTCTAACATCTCTATTAGTGTTGTCACCTACTTTATTAGGTGGGTTTTCATATATTACCTTTTCACCTCTAATTTTTCATCTATGAATCCATAAATCGAAGATCTATGATGGTTCTTGGTGTTTCTAGAGGAATTAAATACCTATTTATCTTCTGCTGCAACCTCTTCCTCCGTGGCTAAATTTCCTTGAGTTGGAACATATTTGAGGGGAGGCATGTCATTTTAGCCCTAAGAAATCGCAAATTGAGAGATGGCCAGTTGGATCTCTAGGTGCAGTGCATTCTAGATTCCCCTTCTTTATATGTCCAATTGAGAGCATCAAATTTATTCTCTACCAAACCATTATTCTTGTCCGAGGAAAATTCTTCAAATTTGGTAGTTGATTTATTTGGAGACAGAGAGCCTCTAGCTCCTAATCCATTTCGTTACTTTGTCCTTATGGATGTATTTTGTTGGGGGTATGCATTCTTCTTTTTGGTTATTTCCATTGTTCTCCTTCCTCATAATTTTTCTGTATTTCTTTCTCTTTTTGGAATCTTCAAGAAAAATGTGCATGTTCATCAAAATTATTAAATTTAAATGGTAGTTGATGATAATCCACTTCCTTATAATGAGTCCAATTATCTATTTGGAGTTTTATTGTTGTCGGTAGTCTCTTAGTAGAATCTACTTCTACACAAATCCTAGCATAGTATTTTTTACCTTATTGTGGTTCTTCCCAATTGATATAGTGGCCCATAACATTTATAATGTTCATAAAGGTGTCCTCGTTCCAATAGTGAAAGGGAAAATATGGCAATTTAGCCCAAACAAGAATAATTGACAGAACATTATTTTCTTGGTTGAAATACAAACTCCATCAATTTAGATACAAACCCTGACCACCCATAAAATATGGCCCACTTAAAAAAATTAGATCTCAATCTTCTTTCTTTTCAAAGAGGAAGGACAAAAAATCTCTCCCATAGAAGGAAACAAAATGTTGTCCTTCAATCATGGGTCTCTATTCTTTATCCACCCATATATTTAAAGAGCATCGGGAGGGCCATAAGCACATAAATCGTTCGGTTACAACTCTCTTTGCTAGCCTAATATCCATTGTGCGGGATTGATTAGCATGAATCACAATTTTTGGGACATCATATAATTTCTTCACAAATCAGACCATCTTGGAGTGTTAGAACCTCAGACCACCAACAACTAGTGCATTCAAAGCTTATATATCAAGATTAAGTGGAGGAAGTACATGGTCAAGCTCTCCACAACCAAAAACCATCAATGATGTATCTAGGGTTTCTTCGATTCTTTCTGTTATATGAGAGATACCACTTTTATATCTTTAAAAAAAGGAGGACATGGGGGTGGGATTTGATCCACTTATGTTTGCATCAGTCATGAAACCATTTAATTTGGCCTCTCTAGGTGCAACCACACATTCAAACACTACCTCAAAGTACCTCCATGGTTCAAGGAAAGCCCTAACGTGAATTGAATCTTACCCAATGGTGAAAAAATACTTTCTTTCCGCCATTGAATCCAACCCCTATGGGCTTAGTGGACATGTTAAAAAATATATTAATGACATTTTTAGTTAGTAATAAAAACATTAGGTAGAAATTATTGTTGATACAAGTTAGGGTATTTGCAAAAGAAATAAATTAAAAAAAAAACATATATCGTCTTAAAAAGAATGGAAAAACGATATTTTTATTTTTATTTTTACAATTACAAGAAATATAAATAAAAACATATTTTGATTTTATTTTAACTCCATAATATTATAGTAATAATTGCAATAACACATGGAAAAGTTCATACTTAAAAAATACTTTAATGAGAATTTATTTTCTATCATGTTTTCCTTGTATTTTTTTATTCGAACACAACCATGGAAACCTATCATTTTTCTAGATATGTAATTTAATATTCTATATCGTTGTATTAATAAAAGTGGGATTTACAACTATATCGTTATATTAATATTCTATGTCGTTGCATTAATAAATGTGGATTTAATATTCTATATAGTTGTATTAATAAATGTGGGATATGTAATTTAATATTCTATCTCGTTGTTTATTTATGGTGTTACTCTTACAAACTATATTGTTAAGGAACTGAACACCAATTTTCTGCATAAATTGAACATAAACAAAGGAAAATATAAAACAATTGAAATGAAACCAGGGAAACATTAGAATATTAAGACCAAAAATACTTTATGATAGGCAAAATATGCCAAACAAGATTTTGGTATGGTTTTTATTAAAAACTCTGTAAAAATGTGTGAAAAAGAGTATTCGCCTCAGATAGGGCACTTTTGTGTAGATTCTAAGAGAATGCACTCTCTGAAAAGCGTTTTTTCGGTATTGAAAAAACAAAGGAAAATATAAAACAATTGAAAAGAAACCAGGAAACATTACAATATTAAAACCAAATATACTTATATTTATTCGCTTGATAACTTATTTTTACTTTCCACAATGTTCCGTTAGCAACATGTTTCTGACACAAACGTGAGAAATTGAATCTCACAGCATGAAAACTATGACGCATTGCCCCATTTACATTAATTTTCTGCGCAATGTGGTAGCGTTCCATTGGCCTCGCGCTGAAGCTTTAAGATAGGAAAAGAGAAAGAGAGTTCTGCCAACACAGCTGCCTGAGCTGAGTGCAGTAACCGGCATTCGGCTTAGACACTGATATTCTTCCCTATCAGCTGGGCAGACCGATGTTACGGCCGCGTGAATCAAGCAAATGCTGGTGTTAAAATATCTTCTGCAATCAATATATAGATACAAGTTTGCAACAATTGTGGAAAATGTATTGTGGGCAGTGCCCCCGATTTTCAGAGGCAATTGTCTATAATGAGACTTTTTGAAAGTCTTTCTGGCGGGTTTTTCCGGTCAAAATCCGGCAGCAATTTATTGGAATCGCAAGTTTGATAGCTAGTTTCTGCACAATCAAAGGGTCCCAGGGGTTTTTCAGGGTGCTGAATCCAAATATGCAGTTAAAAAACCATTTTAACTGCTAAAAATCAAGATTTAACCTCAATTTCTTCCGCCGGATTCCATCACCAGAATCTCCAAAAAATCGCATTATAGACAACTCCTTTTCAAGTGGACCTTTTCGTCGTTTATATATTATGAACGTCGGGTTGATTACATCCACCCAGAAGTTTCCAAGTTTCCAATGTCCATGCGGTAGAAAATACTCCGTCCAAAAACATGCTTCGCTCACCAAATCTCCGTTTAGGTAATTAAACCTATAAGGTTTAACTTTGAAAATTAAATGTAATATAAAAAAAAATTAAATGTAATATAAAAAAATATTTTTAAATATTGGGTAAGTATCTCACAAAATAATGCCATATGAATAAGTATTTGGCATATTTTATGCCCTAGTTTATAGATAGGGTTGCATTATTGATGTGTTACTTTTAAATATTTGTATAGTGATTTTTTTCTAGCCTTTAGGAAAGTAAATAACATATTTGCCACCATTTACTTCTCAACATAATTTAAGCAAGTCTTTGCATAAAAAAATGGGCACAAATAAAATGTTAATAAATATATTTAACACGAGTTACTTATCATCATTATTTCTCTTTTCCTTGACACTTACTGCTCGTTATTACCCACTAAAATTTATACAAGTCCATGTGCGTGACCCAGCAACAATTAATTTATCCACTTCACTTCTTAATTTATTAGTTCCTCCCAAAACAAGACTATTAGATTACATTTGTCTATTAACCACTATTAAGTTAGCTAACATTGACCAATGAAAATTATATTTTTTCATTCAATTCTTTCATAACATAATAGTTACTTTGAGTGGAACAAATTTGGTTGCAACACTTGTTAAAATAAAAATAAATTCTCATAAATTTAAAATGAATGAGAAGTTGAAAATACTTCAAACAAAAAAAACTAAAAATATTATACAGTAAAAGAATTAAAAATAAACATAAATTTTTCTCATATATTACTTTTCAAAAATATAAATAATCAATTATTATTTACTATTAGAATAAAATTTATGTTTTTTTCTTTTTCTTTTAATTTAGTTTGTATCATACCAATTTGAATTTTGAATCTCATTCTTTACACAATACTTCATATAATGAGACAATGGCCCTCTAACCGAAACGTATTTAATTTTAAATTATATATAATTGTAATTTATTAATAATTAACTTAATAATAAATACAAATGAAAACATATTTTAATTTAACAAACTTTTTAGACTCTTTACATCTACGTTAAACAATTTATAATATCATTTTATATTTCAATAAATAGTTAAATGCATTTTATATTTCATTAGATCTCTATTTCACAATCTTTGTTACAATACTACCTTCCTAGCCTTTTACAATGTCAAAATTATAGTGAGCTCGGGAGGCTTATCTCCAAGCTTTTTGAGCATAGGAATAAAATCTTAAATCAAAATAAATAATTTGTTTCTTTTAGGGTCCAATAGACCAATGTTTGGTCTTAGCTGAGGTTAATCATCATCATCATCATCATATATATCTATATATATATATATATATATATATATATATATAGAAGTCTAACCATAAATGGAATGGTCTTTTTCATGGCAATCAGCTATACAATTTCCAAGAGGATTTGTGATTATTTGGTTTATTTAAAATACATTTTTGAATGCATAAATGAATTCATGCCCTGAAAAATTTTTGGGGCACCTGAAATTTTACAGATTAAACAACTTAAAACTTAAGAAGAAATGTTAATTATTTTTCTATAATTAAATAATTAATAATAGGTGTCAATCCATTATAAGCATATAATATATATATATTTCGTAATTAAAATCATAAAAAATAATTATAATTTTAATTTTACTATTATTATTATTAGTAGTAGTATTATTATTTTATTATGGAGAATTACAAGTATCATGCGTCAAATATCATAACTTATCATCCACATGCTCAAAAACTATAATCATTTCATAATAACACTGGTTTTATATCATATTTATTATTAATAATCACTTTAATAAAAAAAATCAAACATTAATTATTTAAAAAAATATATATATTATTTAAATTTATAAATATTATCAAATATATTATAATAAATTATTTTTAAAAACATAAAGTATTTTCTTAATTTATAAATTCTAAAAGATTAATATAACTCAAAGTTGACAATTTTCTGTCAACTGCACTAAAAGATTTATTTAACATAAAAAAAAATAGTATAACAATTATTTTATTATCATGGTTATTTTCCAATAACGTCACGATTGGGAAGTATATCTTTCATGGTTTCCTCAGTTTGAAAGATTCTATGCATTCTTTGCTGGCATTGCCGTATAAGGATCGCATTAATGTACGCATACATTGGGCCTGTGGGTAAAGGCAACCAATATTTGCATGATATTCACCTTTGATAATAATTCAGGGAAAATAAATAATTTGGGCCGGCTAATCATGTTACAATAAGTACCCAAAAATAATAATAATAGGAAATGGAGTGCTTCACTTTTAAACAACTCAGAAGAAATCTTGCAATCCAAGCCATACTCAACCATTCCAGAGCTTTAAATGAGATGTATACTATCATTATCAGCAACTTTGGGAAATACAATAATTACAATTTGATGTACGTCCATGGCACCAACTACACCTCTTTCCATCGTGGAACAAAAGTATAATCATAGAAGGAAAAGTATGAGATTCCATGTTTGATTTTGTCGAGCCTGCCACTTTCATTATTGACATTACTCTAGATTTTAAAGCAATGCGTCATAGACAAATGCATTTTAGTCTCATAATAATAAAGCTTAATTCGTTAAAGAATTTAACTGTATTTAAAAATATAAATTAAAACTATATTATTCATAAAATATACAATAATAATAGGTTTTTTATGAAATTAAATAATAAACCATAGAATTAGGTTTTTTATGAAAATTATATCAACAAGGTTGAAGTATAGTTTATCTTGTCTATTAACCATATTAATTTAGTTAACATTGACAATATAAGTTATAATTTTTTATGCATTTTTTCATATCATAATATTTATTTTGAGTGGCATGGACAGTTTCCCCTGCGACACTTGTTAAAATAAAAATAAAAATTTATAATAAATTATAATGAAATAAGAAATTGGAAATACTTAAAACACAAATATGAAAACATGTAAACAAGAAAAAATTAAAAATAAAATAAATATTTTTCTATACTATTTTATTTTGTTATTATTTTTGTTTGAAGTTTTGTGTGTTCTTCTAGGCTGGAACCCAGGGGCATCTAAGTTGCTAAATTCATCCGTACGGCTGGGTTATGGATTTTTAGTGTGTCTCCTCCCCTAATATGGGTGCAACATCCTCTGTGAGAGACCCATCCCATCCTCAACTGGTTGTGCTAGTAATTTTTTTTTTTTAGAATTAAAAAAATAATGTTTATATTATTTTTTTGGAATTTAAAAAATTGATGTAATGTTAGTTTGCATAAATATTAATAATCATCATGGTTAATACTTCATATCATGACAAGGGGTACTTGAGTTGCCTCCGCTTGATATATTTAATTTTAAATTATATGTATAGTTGTATTTTTTCTGGTCATATAATTTCAAGCAACATTGTGATTTTTTGTTTTTTAAAAATAAATTTTTGAATATATAAAAGAGTTCAATGTTTGAAAAATTCTTGGTGTACTAAAATTTCTCAAACTAAACAAATTAAACTCTAATTTTCAAAATTATCTACCCAAGTTTGATTAAAATTAAACTCCTAAAGAAGATCATTTCAACCACTAATTAAACTAAGGGCAGTCAGTGGTGTGTGGGTGTTCTCTCTCTCTCTCTCTCTCTCTCTCTCTTCTTCTATATAATATATATATATATATATATAATATATAAGTAAGTTTAGTCATGGGTGAAATATTATTCTTTATATATAATAAGTAAGTTTAGCCATGGGGTGAAATATTATTATTTTCCATCAAAATTTCCCATTTATGTATATATAAGTATATTCATATAAATTAAAATAGCTAGTAAATATGATAGACATCAAATTTATGATAAGCACAAAAAAATGATTTCGTGATGAAAAAATCATAAAAATCTATTAAATTATTATTATTAATCATAAAAAGAAATAATAACTCACTTTTAATAGTTAGCATATAATAATTAGTTTTAACCAAAAAAAAATTGTTTATTAATAAAGAATGTAACTATTATTTTTGAATCAATAAATGACATTTAATCGAAAGGAAAATTCTAATATAATAAATTATAAACCCACATTAAAATAGATATAATCTAAAATAAAATAATCTAATCTAATCTAACTAATATTTTTTGTTTCAAACTTAACATAATAAAACAATAAATGTAATTATCTAAAACTTTAAGATAAAAAAATAAGTGAATCAAGGTAAAAAATAAATAATAATAATAACAAAAACAATATAAAAATAAAATAAAACAAAAAATATACAAAATTTAAACACAAAAACTGATAAAATAAATAAATAAATCACATCAAATTAAGGAACAACTGGAATTTTAATTTGTGCGAAAGAGAAAGTCAAGATTAAGAAAAAGATTAAAATTAAAACATTAACCACGTTAAAGTGTTAATAGATTTAACAATAAATTTAAATTAATTAAGAAAATTAGAGTAAATAAACATAATATAAAAACATTAAGGATAAAGCTTTGTCCCTCATTTATTATGGAGATCACAATATTATAGCCAATACCCAATACTAGGACTTTTTCAATACCATATGCTCAACAAAAAAACCCAAAAACGTCTTTTATATAAACATTTATTTATATTTACCTTAATTTTTTTAATATTAATTTAAGTAAAAAAATAAAACATAACTACTTTATAAATAAACTTCAATCTTGGTAAATACTTAAAAAAATATTACATAAAATTATTTAAAAAAATTATGAATTATTTTTGTATTTATACATCTAAAAAATTAATATAATAACTCACTGTTGTACAATTTTCTGTCAACAAAGATTTATTTAACATAAACTAAAATAATATAACAAATATTGTATTATCATTGTTGTTTTCCAATAATATAGCGACTGACCAGTCAACTGAATACCTATTATGCGTTTGAAATAAATACTTAATAGGACATATATATTATTTTAAAACTTACCGTAGTCATCGGAAAGCATAGGGCACTTTGTCCTGCCTACAGCCGCCAACAGGTTTGGGAACCATTGTAACCGAGCCTGTCTCACGGAAAAGCAGCCTCGATCTCGAACCTTAATACCACACAACGATAACACCGCTGACCAATCCAATCCAGTCCGCGATGGGCTCACATTTTGTTCGCTTGCCAGACTCTGTGGTGTCCAAATATTCCGGTTGCTTCGGTTTGCAAGATTCTATGCATTCTTTGCTGGCGTTGCCTTATTCGCATTATTGTACGTACACATTCGACCGCCTAGCGTGGGTAACGGGAATGACTTTTGAAGTGTTTCGGTCCCACGGCATAACTTGTCCCTTCCTGCCCCCTCACATCCTTCCCTTCGTCCACCGGTGGACCGTGCTGTGCCCCGGGGCAGGAGGGGGTCACGTCTTTTGCACTCCATTGGACGAGATTCCGTCGTGCCCATCCAGTGTGGGTTGATATTTGTTTACGGCAACCATTATATATTTTTGCCATTTTAGTTGGTAACACTGATATGACGTATTCTAACGCGTCATAGATCAATATATTCTAATTTCATACTCATAAAGACGCTATGAAAAAATATGCCAACAACGTGAAGCATCTTTTTATTTCAATTTTTAATACCATTGGCTTCCAAACAACTTGGATTTTTGTGGTCCAATAGAGACGTGTAAATTTAGATTTCACATATAATCTCGTCTTACAAAAAAAGAGTCTGTTCGACTTTAAAAATCATGGGTCACATGTAATGTTCAGGGAATATCTCGTCCTAAATATACGTGAATTTAATTTATTTTGCATATAAAATTAAAATAATACACAACGCTTTGTACGTAATATATATTTGGAAAAATTTTAAAGTTTCGAGGGAAGTCACGCATCTAATGCGAAATTATGTTTTGATACGTATAAATTCGATCCATTTCAAATGAATTTCTTGTCGTCACTACAACTCTAAGATTAGATGAGAGGTCACCCATCACCCATTGTGAAGTTGAATTCAAATAAGTGTTTAGTGTAAATAAATAATTATTATTTTATGATTTAAAATTTTTAAATGAATATTTATGAAATATAAAATGATAAGGCGTTTGGTTGAGATACTTTGGAAAGAAAAATTTATATATGTCAAATTTTTTTTAAAATTATAAAATAAATTCTAAAAATCTATTTTTATATTATTATAATTATTAAAATTATAATGTTTTAATATTTAAAAAATATTTACTAACATTAACCCCAAAGCACTTCAAAAAATTTGGAAGGAATCATGAATTTTTGTTATGTATTAAAAAAATTTAAAACCAAAGGAATGATACCAAATGTGAATTTTAGTTATAGATAAAAAAAAAAATTGAAAAGATTGAAAATACCGACGATGAATCAAACCACATTTAACACCCTTGTTGAGGCCAACAACACCATCTCCACAATTGGGACTACCCACTTTGGATTTAACAACCAAGATTCACACCACCTTAGGAAAAAAACTAGAACCCGCCAGTACGTAAGCACTTATCACCAATTCACCAATGAAACTCACACACAGTGAAAAATAAGGAACTGAGGAGGCTAAATCTAGTTTAGCTGCCTCTCACACTATTCCAATTCCACAATTACCCTAATGGGTGAATGTCTGAAGAACCCACAATGTATGAAAACTACCAGACCATAACCAAAAGCAAATAGAAAGAAATTTACCGAGCCAATTTGGTTGTCACCAAAGGAAATGCAAGATTTAACCTGTAGTGGCATTGTGCTAAGCTTGCTTTTGTAAACTCCCATCACCCTAGTTGCCCACATAATTACATCATTCTCCCATTCACCCCTCTAGTGGCTACTACCCTCTAGTGGCTACTACCCTCTAGTGGCTGCTAGAGAAATGGAGGGTATGCACTTAGGCATTGTCCTAACGCTTCTTCCTTGTGCAAACACAATATCGACATACTAAGACCCATATGTTGCCTTATGAAGTACCTAAGCCACTTATGAATGCATAAATGTCTCTCTCCACTGAAGGTTGCCTTCACACAAACACCCTCGTACAAGTAATACCAAACAACTAATTGCCTTATTGATTGCATGATTAGTCTTGAAGCAAACCAGGCATTGCTCTCGAGGACCTCATTATATTCACCCATCAAGGTTAATGTACTCTATTTTATTTTAAAAGATTTCATCTTTTTTTTTCTACTTTAATTTAGTTAAATTACATTAGAATGGATTATTATCTATGTATGTACATCATCCCATAAAAGTACCCCATTAAAAAAAAAATTCCTCAAAGAACAAATTTATCCTCAAAGAACAACCTTATTTACTAACTTAAAGGAATAAGTTAAAGTAATCAAAGATTTTAAAACACACCATATCATTTACATCATTATAGTTTTCCTTTTTAAACTTACCTAATCATATATATATCTAAACAATAAGATATACAAATTATAATGTTTGATAACATACTTAATATAAGAATAGGATCAAGGAATGCTAACACCAATGTATATGCTAAATAATATAATTGATTTTTTTTGCCTAATTTTTTCTTTTTATAAATATATCATTTAATACTTTATATGGATATATTGATAAATAGGGTTTAAATTATTGATATCTAGGACAAAGGATGGTAGATATGTTTTCTCAGAAATAAGGTAAATGTATCCATCCTTGTTGAGATAAAAAAAGGAAAGAAAGTCAACGAATGAATAGATTATGGGTATCTCTTCGAGTAACATTGGATGGATTATGGGATGTATACAGTCCATGAATTTCTCTATCATTATTAATGGATACCTGACTAGATTCTTCACAACATTCCGAGGTCTCTGACAAGGATGTGGCTTATCACTGCTCCTATTCATTCTAGTCATGCACTGTTTGAGTCAAAAGATGAGAGAGGCTAAAGGAAGTGGTAGTATCAAGGTAGTGAAATTTTCCATGAATATGCAGGTTACTCTTATTATGTTTGTAGATGACCTTCTATTTGGGGGCATGAATGATAATGATGACTGGAAGATTATTCACCTGGTCATCAATTTATTTAGTGAGGCATGTGGCCTCTTTATAGGCACAAACAAATCAATAATGATCTCGGTAGACATCAATGACCCAAGATGCATGGATATTTGTATTTTATTTGGGATCTATGCGAAAGTTTGGAAGAAGGCATCAAGTATCTTGAGTTCTAGCTAAAGGCAAATAGATATTACAACAAGGACTGGGCTTGGCTACTTCACAGATTGAATAATAAAATCTCAATGTGGAAACACAAATGGATTTCCATGGGATGGTGTTTGACCTTAGTCAGATCTGTCTTACAAAATATTTTGGTGTACGAGATGCATTTGTTTTTGCTGCTTATGGAGGTTTGTAAAAAGATTGATGAGATTATGGTGAGATTCCTATGGTCTGGTATGGAGCTAAAGCAGAAGCTTCATCTCGTAAGGTGGAAGGCCATTGCAAGACAAATAGATGAGGGGGGATGGGGTATTATGGATACCCACAATTTCAACTGTGCTTAACCTTAAAAAGTCTATGGAGGGTAGCTAGTGACAAAGGCATATGGGGGAAATAATAGAGATAAGTACATGAAGGTACATGGTCTCTTGTCATGGTCAAGGATGGGGATAAGAAGGACAAATGACACCTCATTCATATGGAGGAGCATGATGAAAAATTGTCACTAGATGTTGGGGAATACGAGATGGGCTATCGGGGATGGGAACAAGGTCGAGGTAGCCCTGGATGTGATTAAAGGCCTAGAGGGTAATCACATCTTATCAATTTCCCTTATTACCCTTTTGCATGAAAAGGGAATCTACAAAGTTTCCCATATAGATGTTAGGAATAATCAATTTACTATACATTCGGCTTGGCTAAGAGCTATAGACATTGGTTTGACTAAGAACATGGCCATTGAATGGGAAGCATACATCACAAACCTATATGTAGCTGGTACATTCATTGAAGAAGGAGGAGACATATTGCAATGGGAAGGCCCTACTAAAGATGGGTTCCCAAAATGTAAGGAAATATACAATCCTCTTCCTTTAATAGAAAAATCCTTCAACTTTATTAGTTGGTACAAGGCAGCATGGGGTTGGGAAATTCCTACGAAATTCCAATGCTTTGGGTGGTTAGCTATCCACAAAAGAATTCTCACTTGGGATAATTTACAAGGCAGAGGTTTCCAAGGGTCAGGTATCTGCTCCATGTGTAGGATGCATATTGAGGAGGTTGATCATATTTTCATTGGATGCTCGTTCGCCAAGGAAGTTTGGTTTGGGGCGATGACCATTCTTAATTTGGGTCATTTGAGAACACAAATTTCTCTTGAAAATTGCTTTCTTATATGGTCCAGGGACAAGCCGAACTACCATTCCCTCCCATTCTATATTATCTGGGCCATATGGAGAAGTCGAAATGCTTGGTTGTTCGAACATAAGGTACCGGTGGTTTGGGAGGTGATTTTAAAGTGCATCACCTTTTTTTTCTAAGATTCGTCCAAAGAAGGCTGTGGAAAAAATAAGGAAGCATATTTACAAGAACATTAAGGGGATTTATCCCAGGGGTTTTTTTGAGGGGGCTAGCCAAGAGAGAAGGTGTGGATGTGGTGAAGTCATCCTGGAATCACGGCACGTTTACCACTTTTGGTGGCAGGGAGGAATGGGGACTAATAGTAGAGCTGAGCTTATTACGCTGTGGGGAGTTCTCACCTTCGCCAAATGGCTAGAGCTGGACAAAATTTATGTACATGGAGATGCCAAAAGCATTATAGACTCCGTTAAAGATTACACTAATTTCAACCCCCATATTCTATCGAATTAGATGAGACCTATCAGGAATTTGGAACCTTCCTTCCAAAGCATCACCTACACTCACATCTACAGAGAAAAAAATCAGATTACTGATCTTCTTTCAAAAAAGAGAATCAATTCATAAACACATAAGTAACACTCACATCCACATAAGTAACACTCACATCTACAGAGAAAAAATCAGATCACTGATCTTCTTTAAAAAAAAAATCAGTTCATAAACACGTAAGTATCATTATGCGGCATATGTTCAGGATAATCTCATGAATGCAGGGAGTTTCAATACCATTTAGAAATATATCACAACATTGTATAGAAAGTTATTTCTTTATGGTGTTATTGTTACCAACTATATTATTAAGGAATTAAATTCTAATTTTGCTGATAAATTGAACATAAATTCTTTCGAAATTCTAATTTTGGGGATAAATTGAACATAGATTCTCTCGAATAAATATGATAGGCAGAATATGCGAAACAAGATTTTGGTATGGTTTTTATGAAAAACTCTGTAAAAATGTGTGGAAAAGAGTATATGCCTCAAACAGGCACTTTTGTATGCATTCTGAGGGAATGTACCCTTTTTTTAATAAAAAGGAAAACGTTTTTCAGTATTGAAAAAACATGTGAGAGAGAGCGGGGAAACATTAAAATATTAAAACCAAAAATACTTATATTTATCCACTTAATAACTTATTTTTACTTTCCACGATGTTCCCTTAGCAACATGTTTACACAAACATGAGAAATTGAATCTCACAACATGAAAACTATGACGCATTGTCCCATTTACATTAATTTTCTGCGTAATATGGTAGCGTTCCATTGGCCTCGCGCTGAGGAAAAGGCAAAGAGAGTTCGGCCAAGACTGCTGCCTGAGCTGAGTGCAGTAACCGGCATTCGGCTTACACACTGATATTCTTCCCTATCAGCCGGGCAGACCAATGTTACGGCCGCGTGAATCAAGCAAATGGTGATGTTAAAATATCTTCTGCAATCAATATATAACTACAAGTTCGCAACAATTCTGGAAAATGTATTGTGGGCAGTGCCCCCGATTATATATTAGGAACGTCGGGTTGATTACATCCAGCCAGCAGTTTCAAATGTCCATGCCGCAGAAAAATCTCCGTCCAAAAGCACGTCTTGGCTGACAAAATCTCTGTTCATATAATCCTGCAGCTCGCTCGCAGCCCACGAATCTTCATACACTGCAAACTGTTGATAGTTTTCAAACTCGTTTTTGAAGTCCCAATTTTCACCCTGGAATTTCTGATGCGGGTTCTCGGACAAACCCTCGGCGCTCAAGGTTTCCTTGGTAAATTGACAAACCGCATCCTTAAAATCCAGAACGGGGCCCGAGGGGATACCGAGATCATCGTCTGAAGCCTCTAGGAGGTAACACAGATCAATATCCGAAACTAGTGTTTGGCTCTCGTAGCCGCGAGAAATATTGGAAGCAGAGGAATTATCCGCCGAGATGGGCGCATAAAATGTGGAACATGTCGCGCTGATCTCTTCCTCGAGGCTTCTCATGACACCACAGACGACATCCTCACAGCAGGCTGCTTGTTCTTCTGCTAGGGTTTTGTCTAGTAGCGGGAAATGACGAAACAGATCCGTTTCTTCGCCATTGAAGCGTTTGAACTCCCGGACTTCATTGGAGTCCAGCAGAACCTCCGGCTCGTGACCCCGCTTTCTGAGCGTATTAGACATGATTGAAAGACGGCCTAGAGATTCGAACACGGAACACAAAGGGTGGTGATTATTCTGCTGCAGCGAAGAACTGTTCTTCCTGCTATAACAGCCGATGTGGCTAACAAAGCGCATAAGATAGGAGACAACAGGGGGATTGGCTATATGTAACCATGCATAGCAACTCAGAGGAAGCTGTATACTTATATAGCCTTTTTTTAGTCGGAAGAGCCTTTCATATGCCAAAGGGAGTTGAAGAATCGGAGCGAAGATTACAAATAATAGCATCGAAGCTTGCAGGAGGCAGGTATGACTCCTCGTGGATGCCAATCCTCCTGTTTAAATATTGGAATAAAGCTTGGCCTCATTGGTAGATGTCAATTTTTAAGTCAATCATATCAATAAACGGTACTGCGGACCCATTTCCATGTTCCATCATGGTGCGGTTTAAATGTTTCTATCATCTTTCATCGAACTCTGATGTGACACGATCTAAAGCAGTTAAAAGATGAGTGGAGGTTTAAAGTTTAAACGTCTTGATGGTCAGGCTCCGTGAAATTTCGCAGAAATGAGGAACAACTAAATACATTTCCATAATTTAAAGATGTTAATAAATTCAATTAAAGATTTTATCATATTTTTTAAATATAATACGCACAGAGTATATTATATCAAAGCAACGTGGTTATCGTACATCGTTAAAATTCGACATTTATTTTTATTATCAGATAAAATAGGTATTATATATCAATATTTTTATTAACTTTTCATTTATCCATATTTGCAATGTATTCGCATTTTAACACATCCAAAATTTATTTTTTGAGATTTTAGTTTAGTATTTTTTTATATGATTATAAAGTTTGGTAATAATATTTATAATAATTTTATTCAAAAATAAATATCTAGAATATTATCTAGGTATGACTTAATTCTTATAAGGTTTTAAGTGAAATTGGGAACTTGTAAATTCCTAATATATCTTGGGACTAAAGAGTCTGCCACCTTTACAACACTGCTAGGGTCAGAGATAAAAGCATTTTTGGAGTGCCTAATTCTTACTCACTTTTGTTCCACTTTCAAAATCTTCACCACACTATCAACCTTCTTGATTTGTTAAATCAACAAAATTATTGTGCTCTTGGAAAGTTTCTCTCCCTTATTTTAGGTTATAGGAATAAAATATTAAAGAATCTCAATTGATCTCCATATTGGTCTTAGTGGGCATTCAACATCATTATCATCATTATTTTAAAAAATAAAACATGTTAAAATAAAATATTATTACGTTTAAATTTGAATGGATTATTTTTTGCAAGTTCAACATTCATGGTCATGTGAAAGAATAACGCCCAATGGGGCAAGGAATTGAACACATGACTTAACATCTAAGAATGCTTTTACATGCCACCCAAACATCTAAGAGTGCTTTAACAAGCCACCCAATCACCATCTATCCTAGACCCTATGGAAAATTTAAATGGAAAATTATAATAAAAAAATAGAAAATATTATTATACAATGATTAATATTAAAAGCAAATATTTTTTAATTTAATGAAGTTTAAAAAAATAACATTATTAATAGCTACTAATGTAGAATTCCAATAATTAATTTACTTCTTCACCACTATTAGTTTAACATTGTTCAATGCAACTTATAATGTTTAACTCTGAAAATTGAATATTTATTTTTAATTATTTAAAAAAATATTTTTCAAACATTTGGATAAGTATCTCACAGTTATTGCTAGTTACTACCCACTAAAATTTATACAAATCTATTTAATTTATCTACTTCATTTCTTAATTTATTAGTTCCTCCCAAAGCAAGATGAGAAGATTACATTTGCATATTAATCACTATTAAGTTAGCTAATATTGACCAATGAAAATTATATTTTTTCATGGAATTCTTCCTATAACATAATATTTATTTTTGAGTGGCACAACTTTGATTGCAACACTTGTTAAAATAAAAACAAATTCTCATAAATTTATAATGAATATAACGCTGAAAATACTTCAAACACAAAAAGTAAAACATTATCCACTAACAAAATTAAAAATTAACATAAATTTTTCTCATATATTACTTTTTTGAATTAAAAAAGTAATATTATATTAT
>APFE030093539.1:33883-51087 GCA_000404065.3 Pinus taeda | reverse complement strand
CAGCAAACTGCATTGTGCAATTTCTGGGGCTAGCAAGACACTGCCTCCAAGAATTGCGTAATGCAAGCCTGGAGGTCAGTGCTTGGCTAGGCTTGCGCAATTTCTGGAGGGAAGGGAAAGCCTTCACTTCTGGAAATGCACAGTGATATCTAGGCAAGGCACAGTTTGGGCCAAAGCAACCCAGTCCGGCCGACGGGCGACTGAGAACATGAGAAGTCTGAATGCATGGTGAGATGAGTGCAAACAAGAGTGAATGATCATTCATGCAAACAACAAGTGCAAGATTCATAAAATGGGAAAGCATGCAAGTGTGTGAACCGAGTCACCGCAAGGGAAACCATCCGCGCAAAACGGTGTCATGCATGCGACAATAGTAAGATGCAAACGAAAACTGAAACAGTGCTTATACAAGCTAACATACATGCAAATGACAGCAAGCGCTCAGTGAAATTAAGCAAACAACACTCACATGAAGCGATACACAAAACACGATAGAAACGCAACGCAAGACATGAAAAGCGGGCTTACCCCAAAACAACTGAGTTGAATGTGTCGATGACTCCTAGATGTAATGTGGGATGTCAGAGCTACAAGGTCGATGCAAGGAATGAGATCTATAACATCCGGTTGATGATTTTCGATAAAATCGAGGTTGTGATGCGCATGCCACAAATCTAAGAAAACTGACACTTGGAGCGAGGTTTTTGAAATGATCCTTGCATGTAACCTCCAACTGCTAAAAATAGATCCCTAAGACAAGGGATGCCTCTGCATGCTATCTTGGGAGAAGTATTCCATACATGCAAATCAATTTTTCTCGGTCCCGGAGGGAACCGCCTAACCTGAAGGCACATGCATTGGTCTACTCAACTGAGGGGAAAAATGTGCATTTATGGGGGGGGGGTTACATTGACTGCTGCCCAGAGTTGCACAATTTCTAGGCTGAGCAGCCCTACTCGGAGGAATTGCACAATTTTCTCAGTGAACAGCGATAGGAAAATTTGCGCAATTATGGAGCCCAGCGGGCTACTAGACAAAATTGTGCAATTTCTGAAGGGAAAGCTGGTTCCCCTCCAAAATTGTGCAATTTCTTGAGGGATTTGCTCAACCTGCAACTGGACCAAGTCTGGATAAATAGCTTATGAGGGGGATGCAATAAGCTCTCACGGACAGGCTGTCATTCTGCAAAAAATCACTAAATATTGTGTACTTGATTAGGCAAGACATGCTACTATGAAAGGTTGGTAGGGAGGCTCCAAAACGAAGCTAATGAAAATTTTTGGAGGGTGGTTGTAGCCGCTACAACACTTGGCAACACATTGGTAGAACTGTAGCTCTCTAAATGGACCTTGTTCGTGAAAAGAAAGTCTAACACCTCTGAAAGTATTGTTCAATTATTAGTTTGTCTTGGTTTTCACACTTGCTTGATTGTAAGATGTAGCATCTGCCAAGCTCTTGGTCGATTGACACACATTCCAAGCCAAGCAAACATAATTGTTTTGATTGGGGTTGAGAAGTATATTGGTGCACAAGCAGTATAGTCGTTAGAGTCTTAGTTTCATCTCTGGTGCTGCTTCGTTGTGAGTAGGCCAGGATAGTACCCCAATGGAGTCACGTAGGAACACAAGCATCGCTCCCCTGCTAGCAACCCTGGTCAATACCCCGATGGAGTTACTTGCATCACCTCTCTACACAGGAAGCCTATCTCTTCTTTCGCCTTATTCATTTTTCATTTTTCACTTTTCATTTTCATACTTGTGCATAACACTTATTCATTTCAGAGGTGGAAGAGGGATCCCAATTTATTGAGAGCAGAAGAGGTTGTTCCTTCATAGAATTAGTTTATTATATACCTCTAACCTGCATGTTAAGGTTTTCCCCCTCACCTTACTCTACTTGACTGAGTTGACAAGGGTTAACCCAAAAAAAACCAACTAGAGAAGGTGACACTAGTTAGCGCGCAAGCGTTGTGTTTTCACCAAGGTTCACTTCGAACAATACATATTTTCCATCGACGTATCATGGATTACAAGTAACAAGTTCATCATACAGAGGCAGGATGAAAAATAATCAAGTAGTGATAGCTGCACAAGGCCTCTTGTACTTTTACCCAGCTTATTTTAAGAGTCATGCATGGTTTCATGCGAAACTAACCTATGAACAAAAACAAGCAAACAAACAAAAAAGCAAAGCAAAAGCAAAAGTAAATGCGAAGGCAAAGTGAGTAAGCAAACAAATAAGTAAGAAAGCAAACACACAAAGAAAGAAGCAAACATGCATGCAAGAAAACAACTCAAAAAAACAAACACTACTCTTACTCCTAAGCTAACAGTGCATGGGTCATCTCACATAAAGTGATACTTCCAATGTAGCCACCGATGCATTGGTTGACCCATGTTGGTGAAGGCATGAAACATTGTGCTAAATTGCATGCAAATGTTGAGTGTTCCCTTGGCCGTGACATGCAAGCAAACGTGAGAAAGGTAGACCACTTACGTTGCCCAAGTGTGCTTGTTGTGTAAGATTCCTACAATGCATGAGCAATGGGATCATGTAGCTCGAGTGAAGGAAGTGAAATATGAGTGTTGGATTGTTCTTTGATGCATATATATCAGTGATGAGGAGCCTCAGGTGTTTGAACAATTTCCTGATTGGAAGTGAGACCAACCTCAGGACAGGGAGGGTCTAACATAAGCATTAGCTCAGGCTAAAGTGCCTCGACAGTCTGGGGGGTTTCGACTTCGTCGACAGATAGATCATCGTAGACCAGTGACTTAGGTGGATTAACAATGAGTGAATCAACATCGTGATTAGATGATAAGGTAAAGAGATCATGACATCCAAGATCAGAAAACTCAGGATGTTGGTCGACATCCTCATGATTTGATGAATCACACAGAGGGGTAGATGAGAAGAAAGGATGTTCACCCTTTGCGATTCCAGAAAAAGCAGATGAAAGATCAAGTGGATTTTCAATGAATGATTAGTCCTCTCCATTGTTAGATGGTGGACTGATATCCAGTGTGTCCTACAAATGATCAACAATAGGTTCATCCATGGATGGAGAGGCACATGAAAAATCAGGGATGGCAGGATCATCAAGGATGTCAAGAAAAAAATGGAGGAGGTACAGACAGACAGGGATGGTCCCCTACTACTAATGGATGTTCAAGCTCCCTGTCATGCTCTTCGTGAATGCCAACACATGTTGGTTGTGCAACACCAACTCCATCGATATATTGATCCTCATTTAAAACAAGTGTATAGCCCATAATGGAAGAACACAAGACAGTGTCATCCGAAGGATGGTTAGAATACAAAGATGGAGTTTGAGGTACAAAATACATGTGATGAGGTACGGGACTCACAACCAAGTCTACGCAAAAATTGAAAGGAGCGATGTCGAGAGGACGTGACGGTTCAACAAATGTGTGTTCATGCTCTCCCACATCACTCTGCGATGGTGGAGCTATTTGATGAGGGGACAACAGACAGTCACTTGTGACAACGACTGTGTCTGCCAACAATTGTGCAATTACTTCATCGAAGTATGCTGAGTGGGTTTAAGCTTGAAATTCTTCTTGGAATAGACTGATTTGTTAAGACAATACTCGAATCTATTCCAAAGATAAGGAAATTTCGTCTGGCTCTTCGGAGCTTGAAACTGCAAATCACGAAAGCCCGGCCAAAAATCCATAAGCGATTCATGCAGAGCCTTTTGTTGTTGTAACAGTTTTTGGCCAAGATGTTCTAGATCAAAATTATAGAAAGTGTATTTAGTGAGATCACGTAAGTGCTCAAGTGAGTGCACATTGTTAGCCGGTAGGCTGCACAACCGCCGATGTGGAGATTCGCAAAGTTTGTATGCAAGCAACAAACATGCATGTTCGTCAGAACATCCATCATCCTCATGAACCAAGGCAAGGAAGTCATGTAAGAACTGACGCTAGGCCACTTCGCCTTCACCATCATACGTGATGGTGATAAATTCGGCATGCGAAAATCGTTGTGGAGGGAGGAGAGTGCAAGACTCCATGATAGATATGCAAAGGTTCAAAATAGGATGAGAGGGCATAACTTGTCATCTATCCCTCCTTCTAGAACCATAAATGTTGACGGTGCTGGACCTGACAACATGTCAGGGGATCTCCCCAGTAAGAAGTCCCAATTAGACCTCAAACCATTTGGTGGAGTCCCAATAGTGGGTCGTACGGTAATGCCTTGACCACGATTTCACACAGAGGCAAGTAAGATGTCCCTATGGTAGTAAGGGCATGACAACTGTGGTGAGACGAGGAAGGTGCATGAACGGTTCTAACGCACGAAGAGTTGGGTGAATGCAACCCTCTGAAACCTATAATAGTACATGGCTTGGAAGGCAACGCTCGAGAGAAGATGCATCACAAACTGGAAAGCAAGTTAGCTAACAATCCAAAGTGATGGTTAAACCAATCAACACATTTCAATAAGATTCATACATACTTATACATAATAGTCCATACATGCATGCGTAAGCAAACAAATACATATATCATTTAGAGTAAACAAGATAGCTGAAATACAATACGACATATGCATGAAACGTGTTAGCTCTGTTATATTAAGAAGTGTAAGTTCTAGTCATACAATACATCCATGTCCAACCACTAGTTCTGATAGTGAAATGTTACAGCCACAACTGCCAGCTCCTCCAAAGAGATATACTAGCTCTATGTAGTGGAGAAGCCAAGGCGCGTTACAATACTGTCCAAACTCTCTCTAAGATAGTCTTATTAGAAGATTTGCTGACCAAAAGCATATCCAATGAGTTATGAGGGACTATTTATAACAAAGGGTGGGATGGCCATTGACATTCCCCTTTGTGACAGTTCATCTATCCTCATTACTCTTCATCTATTCTATGACTGTTACATCCAACTATCGACACTTGAACTTCCACTTGACAAGACGTTACATATAATCTGTGCATGTACCTATATGAGAAAAAATGGCTTGAGTAAGACATGTACGACATCACCAACACTTGGACCATTGTGGTGAGACCAACTCTTTCACATCCTTGTGATGGTCGATGGTGGAGAACTGATGCCAAGCTTGGTCGTTCGTGATGGAGTTCGTGTGCTCATTGGTGACATCTTTCTAAAGCGAACTCTTGCCTCCATTGCATCTGGGTACACTAATATGGCTCCATCGTCTAACTCATCTGATAACATGCACATGGCCATCCTGGGTGTGACCAAACTGAACTCATGTTGATGCATAATGTCTGCCTTGATCTCCGAGCATGTGCTGGTTGCTGTGCACATCAACTTGTCAAAATATATGTTCAACTCCAGTTGGGCTTACTTCTTGTCTTCGCCTTGGTGAGTGTGCCAAATGGGTGGAATCACATGCATGTGCACAATGACATTTATGCTATTGAATTCCCTTGCATGCGATTAACATCATTGCTCACCTTGTCTGCTCTGTGCCAACTACTGGGATGGATCTATAACTTGTATGGAAATAGTTTCATTCGCCAGTGCATGTTGTGCCCCCTATTTTACCTGTTCCTACTGCAACTCATTCTCTCGTCTATGCAGCTCTTGTTCTTCCTTGGGTTGCTACTTCAGCACATGCAACTCCTTCTCTATTCTTTTCTCTGCCTTCATGTGACCTTAATGTCGCGCCGTCACCTCATAGCCTCAATCTCCAAAGCTGCTCTCGTCATGAGTGGATCTGCTTTGAACTTGCAGCTTTGCTCTACCTATGTGTTGTCAACAACCTTCCTCTTGCGTTCATTGCATGTAGGTATGCTGCCTTCTACTGCTGCTGATGGTGTTACTCGTTGTAATGCTATTGCCATTGATCTTGATATCCTTGTCCATGAACAACTTGATGTCTTAATGGATAGGAAAGTTCATGGACACTTGATTGAATACATCCCCAATTGCACTCTTAACAGTGTCGTTTGACTCTACTCTCTTGGAAGCCATTGTACTTATGCTGCCGAGAGACAGAAAAACACCTGTGATGCCTTGAGACATAGCAACAATCATGGCAAGCAATATGTCAATCAAAAACCAAAACAAACTTGAGGACTGACTTGCAACATACCTGTGTGTTTGAACGTGAAAGTTGCACAATTTACACCGGGAGTTTGGGAGACTAACTGTTGGAACTGTACAAGGTAGAGTTTGGGTTGTCAGGAGGCTGACTGACTGCTGGAATTGGAAATGCACAGTACAGCCTGGCCTGCTGAGGATTGAAACTACGCAATGTGCAATTTCAGTCAGTAGTGACATGCAACCAGGAAACTACATTGCATAGTTTCTAGGGCTTGCAGGACATTGCCTCCAAGAATTGCGCAATACAAGTCTGGAGGTCAGTGCTTGGCTAAGCTTGCACAATTTTTGGAGGGAAGGGAGAGCCTTCGCTTCTGGAAATGCGTAGTGCTAGCCGGGAAAGGTACAGTCCAAGCCAAGGCAACCCAGTCCAGCTAATGGGTGACTGAAAACATGATAAGTCTGAATGCATGGTGAGATGAGTACAAACAAGAGTGTATGATCATTCATGTAAAACAACAAGTGCAGAATTTAGAAAATGGGAAAGAATGCATATGTGTGAAGTGAGTCACTGCAATGACGACTGTCCGTGCAAAATAGTATCATGCATGTGACAACAATGAGATGCAAACGAAAATTGAAACGATGCTTATACAAGCTATCATACATGGAAACGACAACAAGAACTCACTGAAATCAAATAGAAAACACTCACACGAAGCGATACACAAAAAGCGATATAAACGCAATGCAAGACATGAAAAGCACGCTTACCACAAAACAAATGAGCTGAATATGTCGATGACTCCTAGATGCAATGTGAGATGTCAAAGCTGCAAGGTCAATGTGAGGAATGAGCTCCACAGTGTCTGGTTGATGAGTTTCGATAAAATCAAGGTTATGATGCACATGTCACAAATATAGGAAAACCAACACTTGGCGGGAGGTTTATGAAATGATCTTGCATGTAACCTTCAGCTGCTAAAAATAGATCCCTGAGATAAGGGATGCCTTTGCATGCTTCCTTAGGAGAAAAAATCCATGCATGCAAATCAGTTTTGCTCGGTCCCGGAGGGAACGGTCAACCTAAAGGCACATGCATCGATTTGCTCAGCTGAGGGGAAAAAATGTGCATTTCTGGGAGGGAGCTGGGCTGGCTACCAAAAAGGTTTGTGAGCAACTGACTGCTACCCAGAATTTCGCAATTTCTGGGCTGAGCAGCCTTGCTAGGAGGAATTGTGAAATTTTATCAGTGAGCAGTGATTGGCAGATTTGTGCAATTCTGGAGCCCAACAGGCTTCTAGACAGAATTGTGCAATTTCTAGAGGGAAGGCTGGTTCACCTCCATAATTACACAATTTCTTGAGGGAGCTGCTCAGCCTGTAGCTAGACCAAGTCTAGAGAAACAACCTGCAAGGGGGATGTAACAAGCTCTCACGGACAGGCCATCATTCTACAAGAAAATCACTGAAGCTTGTGTACTTGACAAGGCAAGACATGCTGCTGTGAAAGGTTAGCAGGGAGGCTCCAAAATGAAGCTAAGGAAAAATTTTAGAGGGTGGTTGTAGCCACTACAACAAGGTGTAAATATCCTTTTTAAATGAAAAACTTGAGAAAAGGTTTGCACCTCGATGGATTTGATCCCTCTTGGTGCATGATAGATTTGGAGTTAATACGAATCTATGTTGGTTCTAGTGGTATGCAACAATGTGACATTTTTAGAAGATCATTATGATGTGTATGCATTTGTTTGAATGAACTTAATCATTTGAAATTTACAAGATTATGTGTTGAAATTGTAGCAAGGAATGACTTCTTTGACTTGTGCCTTAGTAAAAGATGCTAATTTGAATTCAAGCTTATAGATGTTTGAGTTAGCTGTTAGTTAACATGTGTGATGTGGCCTATCACTAGTTTATTGTTAGTTAATTCGAGTTATATGGATTTCAGTGAGTTGTGTACTAGTTGATAGCTAAAATTTAGCTATCTAGTGGAGTTAAACTCTAGTGTTTTTCAGTTAGCTAATATCTAGCTCTAGAATATAGATAGACTTGAGTTCTTGAGTTTAGGTTAATAGTTTGACTTTTGTAAACTCAACTAACTCTTAGTTAACTAGTTGCAACAACTAAATTTATCCCTAGTAGGTCATGCAATTTGAATTGAATATTGAGATTGAATGAAGGCACAAATCTATTTATTCATTGTACACAGGTTTTTGTGTAGAGGCTTGAGGATCAAGCAGAGTAATTTATCTGGGGAATTTCACAAGGAAATTCCTATTTCTAGAGGTAGATTTGTGCTAGGAAATAGGAGCTCCTAACATTCCTTATTTGCCTAAGTGTTGGTCAAGTCTTATAGGAGTTGATTAACATTGTAGGGGATTTGAGCTTGAAGCATATTATTTGTAATAGAACAGATTTTTCAATTTATAATAAAAGAAAGAAGGGTTTTGCCTAGTTGGGTTCCCCAGATAATTTTCTATGTGTGATTTCTCTATGTGTGCTTGTGTTTCTATTCATTATTTTATTTCCGCAAAATTTTGGTAGAGAAATCTTGTGGCTTTTACAAATCATTTTTCTCTCATTAGAAGTTGCAAGAATTCAAGGATTTTCTACATGGTATCAGAGGTGAAAACAAGATAGAAACCAAGTTCCTTGATCATATTTGAAGTGCATTGAAGAGGAGATCAGTTGGTGCAAGAATTGTACAAGTGCAAGAATCATGTCAATCTATGGTTTCAGGATAGAGCATGCCCTAGAAGGGAATTCAAATTTCTATGTATGGAAGGATAGGTTGAGGTTGTGTTATATGATAATGGCTTTTTGGAATACATCAAGAGTGATATTCCTAAACCAATTGCATCATATGCACAATAGTTAATTTAATGGAGGGAGGATACTGCCAAAGCTAGGAGGATGACCCTAGAAGGAGTTAAAGACCATATTGTTCCAAATTTTCATGGTTAAGAGATAACATTCCAAAAGAGGAAATCCCTTAATGATGTTTTTGAAAGCAATAGTGATGCCAAAAAACTTGATTTGAAGAACAAATTGAGGAACATTCAAATGGGAAAGGATGAGGCCATTGTTACATATCTATCCAGGTGTTGGAGAGACAGTTCTACTAAGAGAGTGTGTGAACCTTGCTCTTCTTGGGCTTCACAAATCGTGGCATCATTTCTAGGATTTGTATGACAAAGATTGTTGGAAATACTGGGGCGGAGGCGGGGCATGAATCAATATTCCTTAGCAATTAACACTTTAATTTTTTTTTAAAGCATTAGTTAATCTCCAATTATTATTAATGTTTATGCAGTAATAACAGAAAATAAAAGAACACAGTAGAGACAAGAACTTAGGTGTAAAACCCCCTCTGGGTCAAAAACCATGAAACACTTTTCTAATAAATTATTTAATCTTCAACCCCAACTAAAATGAAAGCAACAACTTCCTAGAATTCTAGAAAATCATTCTTCTCTACCTCCCGCTAGAAGGACTCCCCAATGCCTTGGTTTCTTTAGTAGTCAACTAAATGGATGCCCCAACATCCTAGACCAACCTACCACCCTGAAGTGTTCACATGCTCCAACCTGTATGCGACCTCATGCACCTGCCTAGCACCTCCCTATGACCCTATAATGATTGAAATGAGACAAGAGTGTGGATTCCTATACCATGGACAATGATCCATGATACAATATGATTTACAATGATTTTGACCGAACACCCAATCACACTATGACCCGCAACCCAACCATGACATCATCCCAACAGAGACTCCTATACCTCCCAATAATTCCTTTTCGACTCTAGGCAAATTGACTCTTTTACAATAATGACTCTTCCAATGATGACATTTTTACAAATGACTCTTTTACAACTTTACAATGATGACTCTTGGCCTTGACACTTCTTCATGAATGGCTGTTATGTCTTCAAAGCATGTCCCGCTACAATGCTTCCTTTGATTTGATACTTTTGCTCTTGAATTCTTGCTTGAATGTGTACTTGAATCTTCTTCTACTTGCAATGCAAAATTTTCCCAGCGAAACCAATCCCAAAACAAAACAAAATACCCTTCAACTTACCTCTACTTGAAAAACTCATGTAAGTGCATAATAATGAATAAATAAAAATTAAGATCACAATGCGTACCTAAAGTGTGCTTGTCACTTTTGTTGTTGACTTGTTACAGTAGTAGACAAAGACTCCCGCTCTTGATATAGGCCTGGACTTTATGAAAGACTATATCCAAAACTTACCTAAATATATATACAATAAACACTGATGACAAACCCTAGACTTGTGATAGACCAAGTTCTAAGTACAACAACAGAGACCATTCTAACAACTATGACAAGACAAGTAACATGAACTTACAACATCATATAGATTTAGCAAACTTGGTGTAGCATCAAGGATATATAGCATAAAATGTTATATACAATAAAAACTGATGACAAACCCTAGACTAGTGATAGACCAAGTTCTAAGTACAACAACAGAGACCATTCTAACAACTATGACAAGACAAGTAACATGAACTTACAACATCATATAGATTTAGCAAACTTGGTGTAGCATCAAGGATATATAGCATAAAATGTGTAGTATCAAGAATAGGACATCTGAAAAACTAATTGTGACATATAGAGACATAGAGATATAACTGAGACACTGTATATAATTACATTGTCCTGCAAAAACATATGCCAGAGATGATACTTAATCATACATACCTTTTTGTAGGAGACTTACCCTTGACTGTTGATGTTTGGTCCTTACTGCAGTGATCCTTGAATGCATGCTTTTTCTTTCCTTCTAGGAGCTTGATATTGAATCTATTGTATCTATGTAATTTTGGATCTCCAAGGTCTAAAATTTCATCTTGTGGTAGCCGTCTAAGTCCTATTTCCAACCCCACAAGTATAATCAATATTGGATTCTTTAAGAAAGACTTATGCCCAATCTCCCACGATGACCGATTATAGACTGGTTCAATAGAGCGAACTTGTACAAAGTGCCACGTGTCATTGTTGCGACCTTCAGCCCTAAAAAAACTACTCAACAAACTACAGTCCATCCTATTTCTGTGAATATTTTCAAAATTTGAATCCAATGTTGAGAGATAAAGTTATGATAGTTTTCCCAACGTCACTTGTTTGACATGGAATTTGGGAGCCTGCAAAAACCCTAAATTACTCAGATCATATCTCTGAAAATATAGTGAACCAAGATTTGAAATTTGGTCAAGAGGTTCATCAAGATTTCAGCTCAAATGAGTTTTAATTTCAGCTTCTCAAGCTTCGCAGAAAAAAGTTATAGTGAAAATGCCACGATGACTTGTTTGAAGCCACAAAATACCTACCAAAGGAGTATATGAGGGTCATTATTTACATGAATGTCTTGAGTTGAGAGGGTCCTCAATAAGTGAACATTGGAGGGATTTTAGGAACAATTTTTTTATTATTAATTATTGGCTATTCAATGACCACAACCAATTATGGGTGCCATCTAACTTCAAACATGAATATCTCTCAAACTGTGAAGAATTACTTGGCGTGCCATATATCAACGAAAACATCTCGACGAGTAGAATCCATATAGAAGATACTTGACTCAGAATTGAGTAATTTTCAAGTCAAAATTCCCATGCAAGATCGGGGTAGCCCCTGGTGTTTCTTGGTTTGACATCAATGACAACCTCTGATCAACAGAAATAAGCTCCTTGATTGGGAGAGACTGTGGTCAAATTTTGTGCAGAAAGAGACAAGGAGAAACATAAGGGATGGAGTCTCATATGGGACAGAGATGAGGAGAACTTTGCTTTAGCTGGAAAAGGGAAGAAACCTAAGGGCTCTAATGCCCAAGGCAAAACCAAGTCTAGTCATAATGGAGGTAAGGAAAAGAAGGATCTTAGCAAGATTAAGTGTTTTCATTGTCATGAATTTTGACACTATTCTATAAAATGTATAAACAAGAAATCCAACAAGCATGTTGCAGCAACATCAAAAGGAGAAGCACTTTGTTCTCAGTTGAAATTTGATTTCTCCTAGATAGCTTGCATGGCAAGCTCAGTACAAGGTAATGCACGATACATTGACTTAGGGGCTTCATTCCACATGACAGGGACCAAAGCTCTCTTTAGTAGTTTGAAGGAGAAAGACATGTAATTCCATATGTAGCTTGGAGATGATGGCTAATATCTAACCAAAGGTGTTGGTACGATCAGCTTTAAGAGGGAGTCTTATTCCCTTCTCCATCTCAAGAATGTGATGTATGCTCCATGATTGAAGAAAAAAATTGTCTAAATAGTTGTCCTTGAAGACAAAGGGTATGATGTAGTATTCAACAAAGGGAAGGCCCACCTCAAGCATTCTGCTTTATGACAAGTCAAGTAGATTGAGGTTAGGATCAAGAACCTCTACATATTGGAGGTTGATGGATGCGCTATTGAAGAAAATGTAACTAGGTTCGATATTTATACATGTAATTTTGATCTTTGTACTTGTAAAGAAAAGAAATATTATCTTTGTAAATCATATGAATGAGTTTCTTGCTCATTCCATAGGTCTAGGAAATTCAAAGAGTCAAAATCATGATCTCTTCTTAAGCATATTTGTAATGTATATGAAGCTACCTAGTGTCTAAGAACAACCCTCCAAGACCAACATAATCCTCCTAAAGACAAGCAAGAAAAATGATGGAAAAATCTGTCACATTGGCCAGCAAAATAATTTAAATTGAAGTCATGTTGGCTAGAAAAAGAGAAACAATGGATCATTTGGTTATTTCGGCTTATTATGGAGGCATGACCACTATATATTACCACCAAGGGTCACCAAAATGGAAGAAAACAGAATCTCACATTCCCTGAAGCAACTAGGATAAGAACCAGGTCTACAACTCTATATATATTGAAGAAGTATACTCTCAGATATGATAATTAGGATCAAGATATATGTAATAAGGTACAGTGATACCTTCAAATTCCACTTTTAGATATTAGTTAACTTCAAGGTGTTGGAACTTGGATGCGTACAGAACTATGTCTCTTCGCATAAGGATAAGTCTTTGGATAATATCACTGTGATTTCAGATAAGTACTATTATGATGATTACCTTCTCAACATAAGTCTAAAGACAAGGGTCTCAGTGCTACTCTCTGTATTCATAACCTTAAGCATAGTTGTGATCTCAATGGTGACTCTGTCTCAAGGATATAATCTCAATGAAGGGGTAGCTATGGTGAAAAAAATGAAGATCTTGATGGTGTAGACACAGTGATGACCCTGGAAAAGGCACTGTGATGATGATGCTTTGAGCAGTATGAAGAAGAGGATTGATGTCTTGGTCTTGGAGTGGCACAATTATTCAAGGGTCATGGTCTTGGTGTTCGTCAATTGGAATCTCTATAAGAAGAATTATGTGCGGGTTTTCCTCTCCAAGAGGGAGAGGTTTTGGCCCTGGCAGAATGCCACTTCTTGTGTTCTTGTCTCTTTGTTTTGATAGCAGTTTGATGAAGTAAACACACACACTCATAATAATAATAATAATAAGATCAAGATAATATAAATAGTAAAATCATTTCACAAATTGTTATCAAGTATAGAAGAATCTATCTAATGCTAACTACCCTAGATTCTTCAACATGGTATTAGAGCTAAGGTGTTGAAGTGAAACGAAGGGCAACAAAAGAGACATACAAGGATTTGTCTTCAAGAACATCAAAGTAAGTTGAAAGGATTAAAGGAGAAAGTATACAACAAGTAGGTCTACAAGAGTCATGGAGTATCAACTTCAGTAATTACAATCATGCACTCAACTCATGCTCAGTTTGATGGAGTATATTGATGATCCTCACTTCTTGGTCACTGAACTTTCTCCATGCCATAAAAGATATATATATATATATATATATTACAGAATAGTTTCTGTGATGAGACAATCTTATCTATACATTGCCACCCACAATTTAGTTATGTTATTCATTGACAAGTTTGGGCTCTCAATACATTTCCTCTCTACACAATGCACATAGACATCATTGTGTAGTGCCATATCAATATACTTGTCACAACCTCGAATTATGTCTATGAATATGATCTCAATAGCATGATGCTCGAATCAAAACATACTATCACTAGCATGTCAATAATATGTTGAAGTCAAAAATGCCTTAAATATGAATTGAGAAGGTCATGAAGTAGTTTCAGTGATGCCAATACCACTAATGTCATGGTGCTAGAAGGTATCCAAGGAAGTTGTGATGAAAGGATACTAATGATCGACATCTCAAGCAAAATAAGAATCAAGATGAAGATCTCCTCTTCACACACCAAGTAAGTATCTTTGAATTTTATAATCAGATTTGGTTAAATGGTTTCATGATTGCAAGGGGATTTATAAATCGGTTAGATAATGTTAGGTCCCTATAATACTAGTGATTCCCCCATTACTATTCTCATTATATTGCTTATTGTTATTATTGTGCCCCTATTGTCCCCATATTGTTATTAGTGTGCCCCATAGAAACCCACTATTGTTATTGTTGTGCCCTTATGTTATTACTGTTAGGTTGGCTTGATTATATTGTCTCCTTAGACTCCTATATATAGAAGGGAGCTTTAGTCATTTGTATCATCCAAGAATTGTTCATTTGTGTAATGTAAAGGAGGTTCCCGCTCAAAGAGGCTGAATCTAAGGCATTGATCTATCTTTTCTATAGTTTTATGAGCTAGTTTCCTAACATTTGGTATCAGAGCTTTGGATTCTAGGGTTTCACTGCTCCAAACAGGTCATCGTGACATTTTCGATATAGATCTTTTTATCCGACGTTTCATAAGCTAAATAAAACCCATTTGAGCCAAAAATTTTCTAAACTTTGGATCCGAATTTCAGAGCTTGTCTCACTATATTTTTGGAGATATGATCTGAGGAAGTTAGGGTTTTTGCAAATTCCCGAATTACATTCCAAACAAGTGACCTGGGGAAAATTATCATAACTTTTTTTTGAGCATCAGATTGAAATTTCGTAATAAGTTTTAGAAAGAGGATAGCCTTCAATTTTCTGTATATCAGTTTCAGGTACTAAGGTCAAAATAATGATACATGGCACTTCGTACAAGTTCGCTCTACTGAACTAGTCTATAATCAGGTCACCATGGGAGATTTGGCATAACTCTTCCTTGGAGAACCCAATATTGATCAGACTTGTGGGGTTAGAAAGAAGACTCAAAGGGCTATTGCAGGACCCGATTTCAGATATTCAATTTTCGCAGTTATAGAGATACAACAGATTCAATATTGAGCTCTTACAAAGTGAAAAAAAAAAGTGTGTAGTTTTTTTAAAATTTTGCATAAGATTGGTTTGAAAAATTAGTTTGAAGGAATTCAAAAAGAATAGTGAAGAATTATTAGCATTAATTGATTCCCCGAAGAAATAAAATGGAAACACCTAGTAAGAAACCTGAAAGCTCTAGCATGACTCATGAAGAAGAGGAAGAAATGCAACATGATATATCAAAATTACAAGACCAAGTACAACAAAATTCACTCTCACAAAAGGTAATTGAAGCCAAGATGAATGGCGTGGAAGCTAATATGAATGGCATGCAAGTTAAGATGGATGACATTAATGCTAATATGAATGGCATGGACGCTAAGATGGAAGAATTGAAGATAAATTTGAATAAGTTGCTACCTGAAATGGTTACTAATGGTGAAAGGGTAGTAAAGGAAACTCACGATGAGAACAAAAGAAATGTTAATCATGATTTCATAGACTCTAATGTTGGATTGAAGACCCACCATGTTCCAAAAATTGATATGAGGAAGTTTGATGGCAAGGATCCTGGAACATGGATACTACATATGAAGTAATTTTTCGATCTCCATAATGTGAAAAACACACAAAAGGTACATATTGCAACTTTATATTTGGAACCAAATCAATTTGTATGGTATAGATAGCTTTGCTCTTGTAAGCAAATTTTCACTTAGGCAATTTTGATGGAAGAAATGATGGCACATTACGAGGATACAAAAAGCAACACCTTTTTTAGCCAATCGATAAATATCAAGTAAAAGGGTTTAGTGATGGAGCACATTGAGGACTTTCAAAAATTGAACATAAAGGTAAAAGATATTCTAGAGGAGCATAAGATTGATGTCTTCATGGGGAATTTAAAGGATAATATCCAACATGAGGTTCGCCTTTGGGAACTTGATTCATTGGAGAAGGCATTCAGGTTAGCAAGAAAAATGGAAATTAAAATTATGGCAACTAGGATGCTTACCACTCACAACTATAAAGATGGAAGTGTTGTTGCCCCATTCCTTCCACAACCTACAAGATTGACACCACAACAACTGGAAGAAAAAAGATCAAAAGGGCTTTTTTTATAGTTGTGATAACTAATACACTAAAGGTCATAAGTGTGCTGAGAAGAAATTATACTACATAGATTGTGAAGAGGAGGAAGAAAAGGAACAAGAAATGTCAAAAGAAGAAGATATACTCCAGGAACAAACCCTAGATAAAGAAGAAATGAATCCGAACATATCTTGTAATTAATTGACTGGAATTACCACTCCTCAAACTATCAATATAGAAGGACATATCAAGAAGAAAAAGGTAATAGTGTTGATTGATTCAGGGAATACCCATAATTTTATCCATGTAAGATAGCCAAGGAATTGAATTGCTTCCTATATCCAGCACCAGAGTGTCAAGTGATGGTTGCAAGTGGAGGAACCATAAATTGCTCTAAAAAGTGCCACAATATCAAGCCATCCATGGGAAAATATGTATTGATTAGCCCAATGCTTTCCATTCCAATGGGTGGTGCTGATGTTGTACTAGGAGTCCAATGGCTACAACCCTTGGGTACAATAGCTTTTAATTTTCAAGAACTTTTCATGAAATTTTGTGAGGAAGGAAAGGAAGTTGAATTAAGGGGTAATGCAGGAAACCGGGAAAGATAATCATCTCTAACGGTATGACAAAGCTTCTAAATAAGGAACAACGAGGCATAATTGCACAATTATGTTCGCTAGAGATTCCCACATCGAAATCATATATTTCTCCAGATCTCCAAAAAGTTTTGGACAATCATTCCAAGGTATTTGAGACTCCCAAAGGCCTCCCACCTATTCATGA
>APFE030093539.1:7747-33863 GCA_000404065.3 Pinus taeda | reverse complement strand
TGGTGTTGTTTTAATGCAAGATGAAAGACCCATTGCTTTCGAAAGTTGTCCAATCAAAGGAAAGTATTTACACAAAGCCCTTTATGAGAAGGAAATGTTGGCAATACTACATGCACTTAAGAAATGGTGACCCTACCTAATGGGAAGACACTTCAATGTCAAAACGGATCATGATAGTCTTAAATACTTTTCAGAACAAAGATTATCCTCTGAAGAGCAACAAAAATGGGTCACAAAGATGTTGGGTTATGAATTTGAAATCATCTACAAAAAAGGGAAGCAAAATGTTGTGGCAAATGCACTCTTAGGAAAGGATGAGGATGTGGAAGCATTGTTGTGCGCCATTTCTATTATCCAACCAGATTGGATAAACGAAGCAATGGACGAATGGAAGAATGATGAAGAAGTGTGGGAACTCATTCAAAAGTTACAACAAGATCCTAGTACATCTGATACATTTAGCTGGAAAAATAATTTATTATGGTACAAATATTTCTTATACCTTTGTAAGAATTCCCAGCTAAAACAAAAGATTCTTATGGAATTGCACACTTCTCCGTTAGGAGGGCACTCAAGATTTTTAAAAACATACCACAGGGTTAAGAAGGATTTTTTCTGGGATGGACTTAAGTCAGATATTCAAAAGTTTGTGGCGAAATGTCTGGTTTTCCAACAAAATAAAGTTGAAACAATTAAGACACCGGGTCTATTACAACCTTTATCCATTCCAAGCCAACGTTGGGAGGAGGTTTCAATGGATTTTATCACAGGTTTACCCAAGTCTGAAGGAAAGAGTGTGATCATGGTGGTAGTTGACAGACTTACCAAGTATGCACACTTTTGTGCATTATCGCATCCATTTAAAGCTAGTACAATTTCTGCTGCATTTATGGAAATAATTCAAAAGATACATGGAAACCCAAAGATTATTGTAAGCGAAAGAGATCCCATTTTCACTGGAAATTTTTGGACATAATTATTTTCTTGTCTCGGTACTCAGTGAGCTCACAACTCATCTTATCATCCTTAATCTGATGGGCAAACTAAGATAGTAAACAAATGTTTGGAAGGATATCTTCATTGCTTTGTATCTGATAAATAGATGCAATGGGTAAAATGGTTGCCTCTGGCTAAATGGTGGTATAACACTTCCTTCCATACTGCAACAAAAGTGACCCCATTTATGGCACTTCATGGATATCATCCACCATCCATCACATCATATTTAAGAGAAAATTCTAAGGTTTATGCAGTGGAACATCACATCGAGCATCAAAAACAAGTTCTCCAACTCTTAAAGGATAACCTCACGTTGGCGCAAAATAGAATGAAACAGCAGGGAGATCAACATCACAGTGAAAGAATTGATGTAGGTGACTGGGTATTCCTACAGCTACAACCATATAAACAAATGTCTCTCAAGCAAGCTAAGAAGGATAATAAATTATAACCAAAGTATTATGGTCCGTAAAAGGTGTTGCAAAAGATCGGTACTATGGCATACAAATTGGATCTTTCTGTAGCTTCCCGAGTGCACCCAGTTTTTCATGTTTCATGTTTAAAGAAGTTTATAGGTGACAAGCTCCAAGTTCAAACAATATGGCCAGAACTTGACGAGGAAGGAAAAATCATATTGGAACTGGAAGTAGTCATAGAAACAAGAACTCGACAGCTACAAAATTGATCAATTTCGGAGTATCTCATCAAGTGGAAGAATTTATCCACTGAAGATTCCACATTGGAGGATGAGAATGTTATATAGAAGCATCCGGAACTACTCAAGCGTTGAGGACAACACTTTTCGAAAGGAGAGGGGCATGTTAGGTCCCTATAATACTAGTGATTCCCCCATTACTATTGTCATTGTATCCCTTATTGTTATTATTGTGCCCCTATTGTCCCCATATTGTTATTAGTGTGCCCCATAGAAACCCACTATTGTTATTGTTGTGCCCTTATGTTATTACTGTTAGGTTGGCTTGATTATATAGTGAACCCTTAGACTCCTATATATAGAAGTGAGGTTTAGTCATTTGTATCATCCAAGAATTGTTCATTTGTGTAATGTAAAGGAGGTTGCCCCCTCGAAGAGGCTGAATTATGAGGTGTTGATCTATCTTTGCTATCTTTTTGTGAGCTAGTTTCCTAACAGATAATCGAAAATCCTTGTATAGAATAAGGAAGATTGTCATAATCCTCATAGAAAAGATAAATCATTTATATCTATGAAAAGATCTATGAAGGTCAAGCATTGTTTAATCCATCAAGAGATTCATAGGATTCATATGATATCACTCAAAAGTTTTCTCGTACCTAAATAACAGAAGAGGAGGCATAAAGGGACATAAAGAGAGATATATGAAATGCTAGATAGACTCTCGGAAATTAAAGTAAAGAAGGTCACTTGGACCTACACAATAGTAAAGGTATCAAAGAATGAAGGAATAACTTTATGAAGATCTAGGAAAGATGATAAGAAGGTAGTCATCATTAATGATCAAGGTAACAAATATCAATGAACAAATAAGGTTACGTCACCTGTCAATTTCTGGTCTCTATGTTAGATAGAGAAAGACAAGTTGCAATGTATAGTATTAAAGGAAAGGCAAGGTTGGTCCTCAAGCAAAGAAAAAATTAGTATAGTATGCTATAGAAAGATTTTGGAAGTTCATATCACTGAAAGATGGAGGAAGCTAGAGAAAAGGGCCAAGAAAAGAGGGAGTATCAAATCTCTCCTATGAGTAAGATAGTATCCCTCACAAAAGGATTCTATCATAAGCTCCTATATCTTGTGTTATAAGATATGACAATGATAATACGATGCATCATGGCATCATGAAAGCATTAGAACAAGGAGCTCATGACATCACCATGGCAATCATGAAGGACAAAAAGGACAAAATCCATGGCAGTCAAACATGAAGGATATAACTCTTGGGAATATCATTGAACATTAAAGGAAAGAAAGATGTCATCTAGGACAAGGCTCATCATACATCAAGAAACATCTGCCAGATGGGGATATGCAATATCCTCAAGGTTCTCTGATAGTATCCTCATCGAAGGGTTCACTAATCTAGAGAGGAAGCAAGTGTTTAACAAAGAACTCCAAATTATGGAATTCATGGGATAATGGTGTGATGACATGAAGTAGATCAAGGGATTGAAGATCTATTCAATCAAGGAAGCTACTGGAAGAAGCCTAGATGACCTAAAGGTGAAAAATGAGGTATGTATGCTTGTATTTAATATTATAATGTCATGTCACATGGTTGCAGGTAACAATGGATCATTACTTCTATCTAGAGAAGCATGATCAAGAGCAAAAGGATCTTCTCCTCTGAAAGAATGCAGGAAGGCATATGTCACACTAGATGAAATCAACACAATATGTCCTCATATGAAGTATGAGGTAGTTGACTAAGAAACTATGATTAAAAGCTCCAGGAAATGGAATGTATGAGGAAGGAATAGATCATGAGATATGCAACCATGATGAAGGCAATCAACATCCAAAAAACCAAGAATATTTGACTAGGAAATCTCCTAGAAAGATATAAAGACTCTGATGAAAGTCTGAAAATGATGAAAACCTTTGAAAATGGTAATGTTTGGGACCTATGTCAATATGTGTGCAGGATGATGATATCTACAGAAACATGTCATGATGAAGAGCCACCTAGTAAGGTATGATTTGATTTAATGATATACTTGATTTATTGAATAATATTTGGATAAGTTCATGCAAAGCTACTTACAAGTACAACTAGCATTCATGTGATGAATGGAAGAAGCATGACGAGAAAGAATTAGTCATATGATGAAGGCTCTAAATATGAATAAGACCACTTTCCATGAAGAAAGGAATGACATGACGAACTAAGAAGGAAAGTGATCGATAATAGTTGTCCTACAAGAAAGAAGCTCAACTAAATTTCATGACATCAAGGAGAAAAGTTGATCAAGCAGCTGAAGGACCCACAAAGAAGAAGTTTTTGACGTATAGAAGACTCCCTAACTAAGAGGGAGCTCTGACAGGTTCTTGATCAAGAGGGAGCTTTGACAGGTTCTTGATCAAGAGGGCGCTTGGATTGGACCACCCCTGACTACAAAGGGGTGACAGTTGTGTTTCTCTATTTCATGTGTCATGCATTAGACTAGGACTAACAATCTTAGGTCTAGGTGAATGCCGTGGATGGAAATGAAGACACGTGATAGACACAACATTATTGTCTTCACCTGGGAAGAAAGAACAGAGAGTTGGGTAATCATCTGGCATTCGATGCTCTTTGAGGATGTGTAGGGCATCTAAGACAAGAGTAGGCAAGAGGACTGATATTCTTTGAGGGATGGGAACCCAAGATAAGAATAGTTCTAGAAGGTCATACTCAGTGAACACCCGGGTGGGTATGTACCTTGAGAGACAATGATGAAGGTGTCTATAAATCATTGGTCTCACCAACATTGTAGCTCATGATCTCGCGGAGAGATGGAGGTGTTAGTCAAGGCCTTGCACTGTGACAATGCTGGTTGGTATGATTCTATACAGATGGGATTGCAAATTTGTTTCTTCTTATGAGAAATTATTCAGATTGAGAATGACCAAGTACCATTGTAAATACCTCCCTATTTAAGAGGGAGTGTTGAAGAAAATGTAACTAGGTTCGATATTTATACATGCAATTTTGATCTTTGTACTTGTAAAGAAAAGAAATATTATCTTTGTAAATCATATGAATGAGTTTCTTGCTCATTCCATAGGTCTAGGAAAGTCAAAGAGTCAAAATCATGAGCTCTTCTTGAGCATATTTGTAATGTATATGAAGCTACCTAGTATCTAAGAACAAGCCTCCAAGAACATCATAATCCTCCTTAAGCCAAGGAAGCAAAACGATGGAAAACTCTGCCACGTTGGCCAGCAAAATAATTTAAATTGAAGTCATGCCGGCTAGAAAAAGGGACACAATGGATCACTTGGTTATGTAGGCTCATTATGGAGGCATAACCACTATATGTACCCACCTAGGGTCACCACAAATGGAAGAAAACAAAATCTCGCATTCTCTAAAGCAACTCGGATAAGAACTAGGTCTACAACTCCGCATATATTGAAGAAGTATATTCTCAGATAGGATAATTAGGAGCAGGATATCTGTGATAAGGTACAGTGATACCTTCACATTCCACTCTAGGATCTCAGTTAAGTTCAAGATGCTAGAACTTGGATGGGTACAGAACAATGTCTCTTCACATAAGGATAAGTCTTCGGATAATATCACTGTGATTTCAGATAAGTACTATTATGATGATTACCTTCTCAACATAAGTCTAAAGATAAGGGTCTCGATGCAACTCTATGTAGTCATAACCTTAAGAAAAATTATGATCTCAATGGTGACTCTATCTCAAGGATATAATCTCAATGAAGGGGCAGCTATGGTGAAAATAGTGAAGATATCCATGGTGAAGACACAATGATTATCTCAGAAAAGGCATAATGATGATGATGATTTCAGGAGTATGAAGAAGAGGATTGATGTCTTGGTCTGATTAGGTGCTCAAGTCTATGCTCAAAAATCAAAGCGTCAAATCTTGTTAAACTCAGATTCAGATCAAAGAGCTCGTCATTCTGAATCCAATGGTATGAACGACACTCAAATCCGAGCTCGTATGCAAAAGTTAGAGCAAGTCAATGGTCATGTTTGACTCGTCTACATGGCAAGATTGGATGACGTGGCAAAGGTCCTAGCAAATGAGGAGACACCAAGTGGCAGGATTCCATTTAACCTCGTATATTTCATATCGTAGGTTGCAGGTGAATCAAGTTAAGAATCACCCCCCAGGCAGTTTCGATTGCAATTTGTGATATTGCATATCGCAATCGCAGGAAAGGAGGAGTTATAGAATCGGCCCCCAGCACAGTTAGGGTTGCGATGCGACATATCTCAATCACATATCATACCCAGTACCCATCGATATATATATGATACAGGGATTATCCATTGATAGTGAAATGCCATGAGCGATAAAGTTGCAATTGCGATACATTGCCTAGACGTGATATTTTATATGTTGCAGTTTGATGTCCCATCGGGTCTGCGATATTTCTATGGCAACATTCTGACGTGTTAACAAGACCTTCAACCCGCCAAATCTCTTCGATTGTGATGAGCGATAAGTTCCCAGATGCGATACATTTATGAGCCGTAGTTTAAGTTCCGTCGGGTCCATCGATATCGCATCACACAATCGCCACTTTGCTTACAAGACCATCCGCTGGGTTTTTAACTGATTGCGATTTGCGACACGAATGACAGGTTATGGCCCACGAAGCGATCAAATCCTCAATTAGTTAGCAGATTTTGGAGAGAATTTGTGGGATTATGTCGGTTTTGGAGAAATTTATGGAACAAATAGTGGGAGAAGTAGGAGAAGTCATAGCTTCTTTAGTTCTTATCCAAATTTGATGCAAAAAGAGGCTAGATAGCCATTTTTGAGTATTATGAACTCATTGAGATAATTTTCAAAGGCATTTTGAGCAATGTAAACACACTTTTGTTGTAATTTTGAGCATAATAGAGAGGCCCAAGCATTGGAATCTAGACCAAGGAGATGTAGCTGAGGAGGGGTGAACTCCTCATCAAATCTTTGTGTTGTGTGTTGTATTTTGATGTTATTTGCTGTTGTTCAACATATGTTTTATCTTAAATTGTTTATAACATTTACATAAGAAATTCTCAAGGGAATAAGTTAATTAAACAAAAATTGATGAATCCTTAAGCACTTTATAAGCAAACGATAATCATCTTGGGTTTTATTCCGAATGGGGAATTAGCACAACATTACTAATCTGCTCCATTTTAGACCAAGTTGGTACCAGAGCACTGCTTTTTGCTTACTAGATTTGCTTTGTCAAAGAAGGATTTAATTATTTTCTAGTTCTTTGTCATACTAACAAGGTTAAAGCTCAAAAGAGGCGAAGGAAAGTTGGTTGGAAGCCCTAAAGATGGGTGAAGTGGAAGAAGAGCAAGGTTTCCAAAGTCTTCTACACTAGTACATCCTCAAGTTGCTGCTGAGTCTTCAAAGATCATGTCTCATGAAGGAGAACCTAACATGACAGAAGATGAGAAGACCTTTAGAAAGGCTTTCTTTGATATGACAGAGATGGTGAAGGTCCTTTATGAAGAGAGGAATAACATAGTGCAAGGATAAAGTTCCAAACCTCCTAAAGGAGAAGGCTCTTCAGGAGGAGGTAGTGGAAAAGGAGATAATGGGAATGGAGACAAGCCTCCACCCTCTCCACCATCTTCTTCATCTTCTACTTTACAAGAATCTTCACACTCTTCCACTAATACAACCCTTACTCATACTCTTCATCATTCTGCAAAAGGAACTGGTAAATCACCTTTTCTAAAGCTTGATGTTAAATTCGAGTTGCCTATGTACAATGGAAAAGTTAATGCAGAAAAGCTAGATAACTGGATGTCAGTTGGAGGTGTATTGTAGAATTCAGAACCTTCAAGAGGATGATATCAAAATTCAATTGGATTCATTGAGAATGGAGAGTGCAACACTTGTATGGTGGGAAGCAAGAACTCAAGATGAGATAAAAAAAGATGGTAAGATCTCTATTACTTGGTATCATTTCATTGCTATTATAAGAATCCAATTCTACCCTTTAGCCCATATGCAAAAATCCATCATGAATTGGAAAAATTTCAGATAGTGAAAAGGTAAAAATGTGCAAGAATATACTCAAGAGTTTAGGAGAAGAGCTCTTATGCTAGGAGTAGACTTGCAGTCACAAGATACTTTGCTGAAATATATAGGAGGTTTGCATAGCTATCTTTGACACACCATTCTTATGTTTGAGGATGATCCCAATGGATGTTGGTGGTCACCCACTATCCCATTTGGACCCCACAACTATCTCTTTTAGTTTTTCAGTTTCCTTAATTGTAGCACAACTTACTATTTTTAGCAGTTTTTCGGGTCTTGAACTTCTGAAGCCATTTTGAGGCCTAAACGACGTTTTTTGGGAAATATAGGAGTAATATGGGTCAATGGACCAATGTTTCTCTTCCCAAAGCTATAGTGCTCAGATAGATTTTTCTAACGAGCTATTGTACGCGTCAAACGGAGATCGTATGCCAAAGTTACGACCCCGGGAAATTGATGTACCAATTTACCCAAATGGGGCCCACAATTTGCCATTTCATCTTCTAGGGTTAAGTTTTGGGATGTTAAGGGTTTTCCATTGTTTCTCAACAATAAATAGGCCTTCGAGCCTCATTGTAACACAGTTCAGAGGCATGTAGCCGCCACATCTCTTCTCAGAGATAAGCTACCATTGCCCTAGCTGGTTTATTTCCATTATGTTTGTAAGCATATTTCAGTATTTTACATTAATGAAATGAAGTATTATTTCCACTGCATCTTTGTGTATACGGTTGTCTCTGTATTTTGTTGCGTTCTTGTTTAAATCTGAATCAATGGTATCAAAGCGGTATGATTTTTCTCTGTTTTTCTTTGCATGTCCCCAACAAGGTCGGGATATAAGGAGTTAGGGCTTGAAATAGTCGAACCTTTGCAACACCAGCCCCGTAAACCCTGACGAACTACCATGGAAGATGAGAAGAAACATGAGGGGGCAGGATATCCTATCAAAATCTTGCTCAAAGAAGCCCTCGAGCAGCAAAGGAACACGATGATGGATAGCTTTGCACAGATCCTTCAGCGACTACCCAAAGGTGACGCATTGGCCTCCAACAGCTACTCTGGAAATGCCACGCCGTTTAAGGTACAAGTTAATTTTGAAATCACCATCTTCGAGGGTAAAATAGACACAGATGTTGTAGATAAATGGTTAAATTTGCTATATGGGTATTTTTCTATTCATGAATTTTCGAGTCAGGAAAAGATTATCTTCGCTCTTCTCAAAGAAGCTCCCCACATCAAGGACTAGTGGAAAACCTACTGCGAGTAGAAGAATGAAAGTACAGGCTCACTATTTTCAGTCACACCCACTTGGGATTCATTCCGGGATGCCATCAAGGAGCAGTACTACCCTGTCAAAAGCTATGAGGACAAATAGATCAAATGGACCATACTACGACAGGGAAGGGACCAAGATGTGCTGGATTTCACAAAAAAATTTCATACTCTTCGCACACAGTTGGGTATGTTAGATCCTAGATTTACCTTAGGCTGAAAAGGTAAGATTCTAGGTCCACATCAAACCACGCTCAGCCTGGTAGCTAGCCCTACCAGGTCAGGAGAGGGCTCTCTCCGGGTCAATCTCAGCGAATTATGATCACTTAGGGCTTGATATCGACTGATATAAATACTAATATTAGGCTAGGTATATATGTAAAGGAGTTTGTTTGATAAAATGGTTTTTTTTGGGCTCTAAGGGAAAGGCAGATTTTGGGTGCAGGGAATGAGGCACAGTCTTGCAGGGATTTCAATGGGAAAAGGTAGGCAACTGTATTTGGCACTATAAATCAAGTGAGGTGGATGGATCAAACTGAGGAGGAGTTGAAGAGGGCAAGGGAAACCATGGATCCCCTTCAAACAGTGGAAAACATTAAAAGACTAAAGCAAACTTCAAGTAGAGCACTGCACTTCTCAATGTATTCTACTTACACTCTTGTTTGTTTAGCTAAGAAGAAATAAAGAGAAATGATACATATAACAGATGAATGAATTTACAAAGACATAAGAAAGCACTGTACCAAAACAAATCTCACAGGGATCCCAAAGAATGCTGCAAATCCTGGTCTCAATTCCTTAGCCAAAATACTGATAAGAGTGTACAATGAAGCTCAAGGCTTTCTCAAGAGTCCAACCATGCTAATGACTGAAAAACAAAATAATATAGACAAAAATAGCTCCTCCTTGCCTCTAGGGGTTGAGCTCACATGTTTAGGAGCTGATCCAACTGATCCTAAACTGAGAACTAGAATCTAGGCAACATAACAACATGCCTCTAGAAACAAGGAAACTAATTCATTCAATTTCAAGCAACCTCTAAATTGATGAATCTACCTCTACAAGTAAAAATCTAACATATTTACATCATTATCCATCAATTTTCATCAAATTACATCATAGATTTTCCATTAGGAAATTGAAAAAGTCAAACTAGGAAAAACTGGGCGAAAAACAGAGCAAAACTAGGTCAAACTGCCAATTTTTCCTCTATGCATCGTGCGTGATTCTCTATGCGCCATGCTTGTTTAGACCCACTTTTGGAGGCCTTTCCGATGTCCAAATAAGCTCCAAGTAGGCTTGTTGGAAAGGACTATCCGTCGAATTTCCAACCCAAGTGCAATTTTTTAATTTGGCTTTCATTTTCCCTATCAAAAATCAAATCTCCCAAGACTGCTTCCTGTGTGTCAAAATATGGGTAGTGAGGTCAATTTTTGAGTATTTTTGACCTCTTTGAGGGCTCAAAACCTGCCCAAATTTCTCAACCATAGGTAGGAAAGCATAAATTTTCATTACAAATCTAGGAATGCAAAGTTTTGTGATTTGGAGCCCTCTAGCAAAAGCGAGCGCCATGTGGTGCGACGCATAGGGAGGAAAACAAAAATTGCTCCAAATTTTTTGAAATTTGGGCTGGACCTTCTTTATCAAGAGCCATGTTGAGCCAAGGATGCCTCGGATAATATCCAAGGTTGATCATGCTCCTTTCGCCTCTTTGAAGCCTTCTTCAATTTTGCCTTTAAATTCCTTATTCGCGCCTTGCAAACCTTGTTCCGCACCATGTAATGAAATTCCATGTGTCTCAACAAGTCTTTCTCCTTGTTGGCCTTCTCCAGAAGTCTCTCTAAGTGGATGTTGACTCTCTCGAGCCAAGACTCCCGATCGGCGTTGATCTCTTGCTTAAGTGAAGTGAACTCCACCCTCCTTTGGGTAGCTTAGCGGTTCTCCAGAATGTTTTGTAACTCCATGATTGTGTGCTGATCTTAAAGCTGCTTATTCCTTTGCTCCAAGTATTTTATGATCCACTTAGCCCTCTCAAATTTGAGGGACAAGGATTTGATTTCTATTTGCTGCTCTTGGATGATCTCTCTAAGATTTGCACTTTGTGGGCCCATATTTGTATCATCATCCTCAATAAGAATAAAGTCCCGCTCACCTGAAGGCCCCTCATCCTGCATTGGCCTCTTGCCTTTATCCTGAACCTGTGGTGCTGATGATGGAAGCGAGGCCCCTTCCACCCCAGGTAGAGATAACACTCGCTTTGCTGCCGCGAACAACTGCCTGGTGCCCTTCTGATAAGTAATAAAGATTGGCACACTGGCAACCTGTATCTCCTGGCCCTCATGTTGATAAGAAGGTCCACCTGTCTCATGCAAAGCCTCTGAAGGTCCCTGAGGAGCTGTGAAAAACTCATGAGAGATGAAATCATCCCAAGTGATGCCCTGCAAGCCAACCTGATGAATAACCACAATTTTAATAAGAGCAAAATGATAAATATTGTTAAATTGCTGCTGAGGGGTCTTGTGTTGCATCAGAGTGACCATCCTTTCGATATTTCGGCACATGAAGTAAGGAATGTTCATCTTCTGTACTTGGGTAAAATGCATGAGCAGCCTGATATGATAAGCATACAAACAGGAGAACCAACCCTCACAACTGAAATACTTCATGATCAATTTCATTAAAGGAGCATATTCATCTCTAATATACCGAAAAGGAAACACTCCCTTGAGCTGCCTCAAGAAGCTTGGCTTAATGTACGATTCATAATAATGCCGGTAAATTTTCTGCCTCTTGTTCCATGGCTCTCCAATGTTGGGAATACCGGTTTCTAATGAAATGGATTCTGGTGTTAATGTGAAAGTAACACCAGCTAGAGTGGCTTGATCACCATGTAAATGTAGTACAAACAAAGGAGCCAACTCATGATGAAACTGAATGCTAGCAACCTTCTCACAAAATTCATAACATGACTGATGTTGGAAACAAGGATGGCAAGTGGGCAGGCCTACAATTCAGCAAGGGTGGTTGGTTCTTCTCTGATATGTCTGCCACCTCTATGAGGCCTCCTGGGTGCATGTCCCTCTATGGGTGAGTCACTTTGGGTCTCCTCTTGGACTACCTTTGATGATGTGTTTGACCTTTGTCACCAAGGGAAAACAATGAAATGAGGGATTTTAAGGGGAGGGAAAAATAGTGGACAATTAAGGGATTGTTGGGATAGATTTTAGTTAGGGAAATATGGGAGGTTTTGGGAGTTTTGGTATAGGATTAGGGTTTGGGGATTTACATTTGAGAGTTTGGAAAAGGGAATTTAGGATAAGGGATTAGTGAATTTAGGGGGTAGGGGAACTTAGGGAATAAGGGAATCAGATGGAAAAAAGGGATAAGGGAGTAAACTTGGTGGCAAAACAGTCCTCAAAACCCTAGGCAACAATTTTGTTTGAAGAATTACAAGTGGTAGGGTTTGATTGTTTTTTACACACTCACCATATAACGCACACCATAACATAACACCAAACTTGGATAATCAACAGAGGTGGAGCTCTACCTACTTGAAACAAGATAAATTCGTGAGTTTTTTGGCGATTGGAGGACGTTCTGACAATTTTCGGGCCCTATGGCTATGTGCGCTGCGCAGCACGCCCAATGCGCCACGCCCCACCTATGCACCACGCCCTTGCAAAAAATGAACTGAGTGTTGAGGCCCAGTGTTCCGTGCCGGCTGTATGCACCACGCCTCCTGCCTAGTGCGCCGCGCCAAGCAACCTAGTGCGATTTTCACCCAAACTTCACACTCACCCACCAAAATTGCTCTGTCTTGCTTCTCTTTTACAAATGAAGGAATTGCTTATAAACAAAGAGCTTTTGAAATTTTGGCTCATGAAACCCACTTTCATAATGTTTTACAAATGACTTTATCTTTAAACTCTGTTTTTTGGACTTTTTCACTTCTTTTAAGTTTTATGATGAACTAAATGACCTGAGCTTTGCTTGTTTGCAGGTGTTGGAGTTTTTTGGGCTAAGGAAAGAAACCAGGGTGCAGATGAAGGAATTTACAACGAGGAAAACAAAATTTTCATGAATTTTATACAATAAAAGCTAAATACTCTGTTTTTTCCTCAAAACTCTTTCGAACACTTGGTGATGAAATTTATTGATGTTGAAACTTCCTCATGTACTGCTAGTTGCTTATGAGACACTTTGACACATTTTTTGATGAAACCCTAATGAAACCCTAGACCTAATTGGCAACGAAACCCTAAAAAGACCTTTGCAACCTTTAATAAAAAAAGGACTGTAAATACTTTTTGATGAGAAAACATGAACCAACAGGTAAATGGCATGAGGGACATGAGGAAAACTATTAGAAAGCCACTACTGTCAGACGATCCATGCGCCTAATGGAATACAAATGACTGGGCGGGACACGTAATATGAAATGAAACAAGCGGATTTGATCTCTGACGGAGGGATGAAGATACTGACACTAACATTGGCTCCAATGGGGATGGTAGCTCCTTGGAGGTGCCAAGAACTATAGATCTCTAGGAAATCTTAAAGTGCCTTTGTCCATTGGGCAATGGAGCCAATAACTTTGAAAAACCAAAACCAAACTTTTGACTCAAGACTCATAGTTGAACTGACTAATCCAAAACTGAAACAAGACTCTCAAAAGCTGAAACTGGACACTCAACCGAAACTATCTTTAAATTGACTGAAATAAAAAATGACTCAAGACATACTTAACTGAAACAAGTACTTACAAAGCTTTTAAATGGCCGTAGATCATCGAGATTTGAGAGCTTCAAATCATGATGACAACCACCTGCTGATTGATGAAATATGTACAATCATGTGTAGTGAGCCTTCCAATGTAACCAATCCAATAGATGGATACATACTGAAATTATGCTCTCACTTTTCCTGAGCAGGTAGAACGATGTAAATGTAGGCAACTCACAATAACCACTGAAACCAAGGCTTATGATAATGAACCAGGCAAAATTTATCTTTTCTAATGCTTTCAAAAGAATGTCGAAAGGATCTTGAAAGTCCTGAAGCACTAGCTTGTCTTGAGATCCAGCAACAAAAATACAAGTGCTCCCTTCATTTTGATCTGAAAGAACATTTGATTGCCGAGTGATAGGAAGGCGTAGAGAGGTATAAGTTTCTGCCATTTGAGTGTTAGCTATAAATTCCTCGACCATGAGAAATTTTGGCATATTGTCTCTCTCAGGCTCGTATTCCTCAATTTCATGGTCTAGGTCATTCTTAAATAGAAAACAATCTTCAAGATTATCAAACATGACAACCTTATCATTTTCATGAAAGAAAATATTATATGTTCGCTGATCTATAAATTTAATTTCAATACTATCATCATTTTCAAAAGAAGAAGAAGTTTCACCAGCACCTTCTTGACCATGTGCACAATGCAGATCTGCATTAGCTTGAGCTGTAACCTGACCTTTCAGGAGTCGATCTATCTCATATTTAGGCAAAGGAGATAATACTTTTTGTTTTCTCTTACTCAAGCAATTATTTTTTTCTTTAAATAACATTTCAAAACATGAAAAACCTAAATGACAGTCCTCAATTCCCTGGTCTTTTGAAATTTGAAAACATTGTTGATCATCCTCATATGACATGGCAATCAAATTATCATTTATCATTGAGTTATTGAAAGAAGATTTTTCACTTACTTGAACAAAGATCCCATCTTGTTTTTCATAAAATGACTAGATTACCTCCTCATGAAGGCTTGGGTCAGTAAATTTGTCTTCTTCATTCCAGATGATCTCAACAGCAGAGCTCTCGTTCATGGGATTCAAAACAAGGTAGTCTTCATCATCACAATCTAACTCTAGATCTGAAATAGCCGATTTGACTTTATCACATTCTGAAATTGAAACTTGACTTTCCTGCATACTGTTTTCTTCTATGAACAGATCTGAAATAACACCTTCTCTTTCATCATTTCGCACTGTGCTAAGATCTTGATCCTGCTGCAAAGTTTCCTGAGCATCTTGATGAGTATCTTCTAAGCGCTCTTTATGCTGCTGGAATGGATTTTCATACAAGGCTTCCGTGATCTCATCATCCATGAATTCATCATCTTCATAAACTTTCTCAAGATGTTCAATAAAACTATAAACATGTTTGCAACAGTTCTGAACCAAATTTAAAGATGGATAAGATTCCTTATACCATTCAAAGAACATGGTATGAAAATCCTTCAAACAGTAGATACAAGCAGGTGGAAAACTTTCATACCAAGATCGAGTTTCACCTTCCAGAGTGGCCATGAATATCTTCATCAAGCAATCTTAAGGAAAATCAACCTTCAACTTGCGAATATGTATGTGAAATCTAACCAGATGTAAAGCGTCATCCTTCCTATCATCATCTTTAAACGTAGGCAAATTCATGTGCTAGTCTACCTTAGGAATTTTATTTGGAAAACCTAGAATGTGATCTTGGCTCATGGGAGCATATCTTCGATCCAGTGAAACCATTTTGATAACAATGAATTCACCAAGAGATCCTTCAGGCTACTAGTTTCAGCTGAATTCTTGAAATACTCATCATCCTCAGTGATGAAAATAGGCATATCATCAGGCGTAAAGAAATGATTGTCTTTGCCAATCACATTTTCTTCTTCATCTGATTCTGGACCATGTAGAAAGTTCTATTGTAGAGGTGTTTGCACTGGCTGCTGCGCTGTGGGATCTTGGGCTTGCTGCTCTCTTTGTTTGATTCTATATTGTGGCTGCTGTTGGCCATGGAAATTAGGATTTCTAACTTGAGGTTCAGGTGTGTCAATTTTCATCCTCTCTAGCATCTGCTCCACCTTCTGAAGTACTTTCTCTAACAAGGAAGACTCTCCCTCCTTTAAAACAAGAAGCAATAGAGCTGCCCGTGGATATTTGCATTGACAGTTTGCAATTGGAGTTCAATATTGAGGAGTTGGGGCAGCAAACAGAGTCTAGTTTTTTTTATCCTATTGCAACGTACATGGATTTTTTTTGTTTTTTACAGTTTAAATGATAGATAAAATTATCTTTTACATAACCAGACTCGTTATGTGCATGTATGGATGTCAGCGTTTACATTTGTGTCCTTGTTGAAGCACTTCCCAGCAGCATCCTTGTCACAGTTACTTGATTGGTTAATCTGGCATTACAGTGTTACTTGATATATTGGTTTTGTAGCAAAGTAGGGTATATTTGTAAATAAATAAGCTGCCAAAGGCAACATTTCAGTTTCCGGTATTTGTTTATGTATAGGTTGCAGTATGTATATGTGATTGGTATGAGTTGTTTTGGGTTTGCAGTTGTTTGATCATCCATGCCCAATGTAAGAGGCACTGTCTACTTTCCAAATATCTATAGTTCTTGGCACCTCCAAGGAGCTACCATCCCCATTGGAGCTGATTTTAGTTCCAGACTTCGCAGCCTGTCACTAGGGATCAACATGAGCTCTTACTATGTCTGGTTTTGTTAGATGTTTTGCACATGATGTTCAACACAAAACATGTCACAAGTGTGTCCATCAGAAGAAGCTCGAAAAAATATTTCCAACGGTATATCACACTCCCGTAACCGGTTCCTGGATTAGAAGAAATGAACGAGTGATTCTTGGTTATGCATGTTTTGAGGTCAGTTGCTGCACACAATGACAAGTTCAGTACAAAATCAGTTTCTGAAATAATGGTAAGGAATTTTTTAAAAGCGAAAGAGGTTTTTGTTCATCACATAACATATAACAAAACCCTCCTTCATTTTATGCACAGGTGCTATTATGTGGGAGATGTACTGTGATATTTGGAGCCTACATTAAAACAAAGCAAATTTTTCATATTTTTCACTGTTTTAGTCATTTTAGTGCAGGGACATTTTACAACATATAGAAAGTAATTTTGCAAAACCCAAGGAGGTTTTTGTTAATAACAAGCCATATAACAAAAACCTCTTTCAGTTTATTCACAGGTTTCATGGATTGGGATATGTGACTAGATCATTACAGCTCATTTTCATAGATTTAAATTTTTAATGATTTTATGTTTTAAAGATGATTTTGTGGAACATATTGCGAGCAAATGGAAACGAATTTCCCAAATTTGAGAGAGGTTGTTCTCCACCATGAACTTATCTACAAAAACCTCTTTCATTTTTGTAACAGGTGCTATGGTTTAGGAGATACGAGTTCATATTCAACACCTATTTTCATAAATTCGGCCCAAGTTTAATGTAACTAATTCTATTTTGAAGAAAATGGTTGAGCTCAATCCCTTAGTACAAGGATGAGAAAATGTATATATTTTATGAATTTCATAGTGTAGGGGTTGGATTTTGGCAGCAAAGAAGCATTTGGACTGTGTGAAGTTTTATTGAATACCATAATAAAGCAATTTTTGCCCTTTGGATCTGGGATTCATCACAGTGCTGATGTTTAGTATGTTTTGCCTATAATTCATTTACACATTATGTTTTTTCTACCTTTTTACGTCATTATCTAAGTGATATGTTAGGAATTCATCCATAATGATGCTCCTTTCATGATGATTTTGTTGTTAGCTGTAATGGTTGTCTTAGCAGAATTCATCTTTGGCTAGATGCTCTGTTGAGCAACCTCGTGATTGTCTTTCATCTAAAGTTGTTGTTGCAGATTCATCATTTGTCTGATGCCTGCAGGGCAGCAATCTTTCTCTCCTATACTTCTCACATTTACAATCTTCACTTGGCTGAACATGGCACTTAATTTGCCCCAGGTTTGCCGGCAGAAATTGGCATCAATTCCATAGTCCAAATCATCCTTTCTCTTGTTGTTTTGACCCAAAACAAATCTAATCAAACTCCTTTACATCTATACCTAGCCTAAGATCAGTTGTTATATCAGTTGATATCAAGCCCTAAGTGATCATAATTCGCTGAGATTGACCCGGAGAGAGCCCTCTCCTGACCTGGTAGGGCTAGCTACCAGGCTGAGCGTGGTTTGATGTGGACCTAGAATCTTACCTTTTCAGCCTGAGGTAAATCTAGGCTCTAACAGGGTATCAAGGACTCTGAGCTACATTTGGTTCTCAAATACCATGGATACCTACATAGATACATCCAGGAAGAGATGGAGTTCCTGAACATCTCCTCACTTGGCACAACGTACCGTTACGCTGTCAAAATCGAGCAAAAGTTCAAACAGAAGAAGCGAGACTTTGGATCTACAATTCCAAAGACCAAAGGACAAAGCCAAGGTGGGGTGACCCAAGACAACCAGTTGAAGCTACAAGAAAATAACAACACCATGAAGTCGAAGTAGGACACAAGAAAGTGGTGTGTGTTCCACAAGAGTCCCACTCATAACACAAGTGAGTGTCGGACCAAGCAGTCGTTGGTGGCTGAGTTGAAGGCTTCAAAATCAGATAAATGTTCTGACCCCGAGTTATAACCCGACAAGGGGAATGGCAAAGGGAAGCAGATCATTGATGCGGAGCCCAATGTCACTGTTGCCACCGCCAAGATCCAGAAGAATGAGCCCGAAGACCTAGAGGATGGGGAGCATCTTTTCCACTCACAGATGTGGGTGAAGGGTTCGTTACTGCAATTCATTATCAACAGTGGCAGCTAAAAGAACCTCATTTCAGCAGAGGTCATGAAGCGGTTGGGCCTACCGACTACGCCACACTCGCAGCCGTACAATATCGGGTGGCTTCACGAAGGACGAGATCTCAAAGTTTGCCAATAGTGCCGCCTTCCCTACAGCATCAAGCCCTTTACAGACGAGGTATTGTGTGATGTTACACCTCTAGATGTTTGTGATTTACTATTAGGCCAACCATACTTGTGGAGACGACATGCTGTGTATGAGTCAAGGCCTCGCACTGTCATTATTTCTTTGAGTAATTCATTATACAAGATACCAGAGGTAGCCCCATCTACCGCCACCTCTTTGATCACTTCCAAGAAGGGCAACAAGCTCATCTCCCAGACTAGGAAATTCATTTTCTGTCTGGTTCGCTCCCAAAGTAAGGGGAAGAACGTCACCACATCCATGACCCTCGCAAAGCATTCCTCCATGCAGCAGCAACAACAGAGGGATATGGTCATGAAAGAACACAAGAACAACTTCTCCTCACCCACAAGGGCACCACACAAGTTTCAGGTGGGCGAAAAAGTTCGGTTACCTATGCAGAAAGAACGCCTTACAAGAGCCCATCAGAAGCTCTGCCCACTATGACATGGTCCTTACACCATTACCAAGGCTGTGGGAAATAATGCTTTGGAGCACAACATTCCTCCATTACTTCACCTGCAACAAGTGTTTAATGTGTACAACCCTCTACCATGCTTCCCACCATTATTGGACACATCTGAGATTGCAAAACAACTCACCTGGGACCAAGTTCAACAGACGGAGTAACTCAACGCAATGGAGACCATTGCTTCCTAAGGGGGGAGGAATGATCCAGGTGGATGTTGGTGGCCACCCACTATCGCATTTGGACCCCCACAGCTATCTCTTTCAATTTTTTAGTTTCCTTAATTGTAGCACAAATTACTATTTTTAGCAGTTTTTCGGGTCCTGAACTTCCAGAGTCATTTTGAGGCCCTAAACGACGTTTCTTGGGAAATATGGGAGCAACATGGGTCAATGGACCAATGTTGCTATTCCAAAATCTATAGTGCTCAGATAGTTCTTTCTAATAAGCTATTGTATGCATCAAACAGGGATCGTATGCCAAAGTTACGACCTCGGGAAATTGATGTACCAATTTACCCAAACGGGGCCCACAATTTGGCGTTTCATCTTCTAGGGTTAGGTTTTGGGATGTTAAGGGTTTTCCATTGTTTCTCAACAACAAATAGGCCTTCGAGCCTCAATGTAACATAGTTCAGAGGCATGTAGCCGCCACATCTCTTCTCAGAGATAAGCTACCATCGCCCTAGCTAGTTTATTTCCATTTTGTTTGTAAGCATATTTCAGTATTTTACATTAATGAAATGAAGTATTATTTCCACTGCATCTTTGTGTATATGGTTATCTCTGTATTTTGTTGTGTTCTTGTTTAAATCCGAATCAGTGGTATCAGAGCGATATGTTTTTTCTCAGTTTTTCTTTGCATGTCCCCAACGAGGTCGGGATATAAGGAGTCAGGGGTTGAACTAGTTGAACCTTTGCAAGACCAGCCCTATAAACCCTAATGACCTCCCATGGCAGATGATAAGAAAGATGAGGGGGCAGGAGATCCTCTCAAAATCTTGCTCGAAGAAGCCCTCAAGTGGCAAAGGAACGCGATGATGGATAGCTTTGCACAGATCCTTCAGTGGCTACCTAGAGGCGATGCATCAGCTTCCAACAACTACTCTGGAAATGCCACACCATTTAAGGTACAAGTTAATTTTGAAATCCCCATCTTCGAGGGTCAAATAGACATAGATGACGTAGATAAATGGTTAAATCTGTTAGATGGGTATTTTTCTTTTCATGAATTTTCAAGTCAGGAAAAGATTGTTTTCTCTCTTCTCAAAGCAGCCCCCCATGTCAAGGGTTGGTGGGAAACCTACTGTGAGCTGAAGAATGAAAGTATGGGCTCACTATTTTCAACCGCACCCACTTGGGATTCATTCTGAGACGCCATCAAAGAGCAGTACTACCCTATCAAAAGCTATGAGGACAAATACATCAAATGGATAGCACTGCGGTAGGGAAGGGACCAAGATGTGTTGGAGTTCACAAACATTTTTCATACTCTTCCAACACAGTTGGGTATCAAGGACTCTGAGCTGCATTTGGTACTCAAATACCATGGTTGCCTACACAGATACATCCAGGAAGAGATGGAGTTCTTGAACATCTCCTCGCTTGGCATGGCGTACCGTTACGCTATTAAAATTGAGCAAAAGCTCAAACAGAAGAAACGAGACTTCGGATCTGCAAATCCAAAGACCAAAGGATAAAGCCAAGGCGAGGTGACCCAAGACAACCCGTCAAAGCCGCAAGAAAATAACAACACCACGAAGTCAAAGAAGGACACGGGAAAGTGGCGTGAGTTCCACAAGAGTCCCACTCATAACATAAGTGAGTGTCAGACCAAGCAGTCACTGGTGGCCGAGTTGAAGGCTTCAGAATTAGATGCATGTTCCGACCCTAAGCCAGAACCTGACAAGGGGAATGGAAAAGGAAAGCAGATCATTGATATGGAGCCCAACATCACTATTGCCACTGCCAAGATCCAGAAGAATGAGCCCGAAGACCTAGAGGAGGGGGAGCATCTTTTCTACTCATAGATGTGGGTGAAGGGTTCGCCATTGAAATTCATTATCGATAGTGGCATCCAAAAGAACCTCATTTCAGCAAAGGTCATGAAGTAGTTTGGCCTACCGACTACGCCACACCCACAGTCGTATAGTATCAAGGGCTTCATGAAGGACGAGATCTCAAATTTAGCCAACAATGTCACCTTCCCTACAACATCAAGCCCTTCACAGACGAGGTATTGTGTGATGTTACACCTCTCAATGTTTGTGATATACTATTAGGGTGACCATACTTGTGGAGGCGACATGTTGTGTATGAGTCAAGTCCTCGCGCTGTCATTATTTCTTTGGGTAATTCATTATACAGGATACCGAAGGTAGCCCCACCTACTGCCACCTCTTTGATCACTACCAAGAAAGGCAACAAGCTCATCTCCTAGACTAGGAGATTCATTTTCTATCTGGTTCGCTCCCAAGGTAAGGGGAAGATCGTCATCGCATCCATGACCCTCGCAAAGCGTTCCTCCACACAACAAGAGCAATAGAGGGATACGGTCATGAAAGAACATAGGAACAACTTCTCCTCACCCACAGGGGCACCGCACAAGTTTCAGTTGAGCGACAAAGTTTGGTTACATATGCAGAAAGAACGCCTTACAAGAGCCCATCAGAAACTCCACCCACTCCGACATGGTCCTTACACCATTACCAAGGTTGTAGGAAATAATGCTTTGGAGCACAACATTCCTCCATTCCTTCACTTGCAACAAGTGTTCAATGTGTACTGCCCTCAACTGTGCTTCCCACCATTACTGGACACATCTAAGATTGCAGAACAACTCACCTGGGACCAAGTTCAGTAGATGGAGGAACTCAACGCAATGGGGACAGTTGCTTCCTAAGGAGGGAGGAATGATCCAGGTGGATGTTGGCGGCCACCCACTATCCCATTTGAACCCCCACAACTATCTCTTTCAGTTTTTCGGTTTCCTTAATTGTAGCACAACTTACTATTTTTAGCAATTTTTCAGGTCTTGAACTTCACGAGCCGTTTTGTGGCCCTAAACGACGTTTTTTGGGAAATTTGGGAGCAATATTAGTCCATGTTCCAAAAGCTATAGTGCTTAGATAGATCTTTCTAACGAGCTATTGTACGCATCAAATAGAGATCGTATGCCAAAGTTACGACCCCTGGAAATTGATGTACCAATTTACCCAAACGGGGCCCACAATTTGGCCTTTCACCTTCTAGGGTTAGGTTTTGGGATGTTAAGGGTTTTCCATTGTTTCTCAACAATAAATAGGCCTTCAAGCCTCATTGTAACACAGTTTAGAGGCATATAGCTGCCACATCTCTTCTCAGGGATAAGCTACCATCACCCTAGCTGGTTTATTTCCATTCTATTTGTAAGCATATTTCAGTATTTTACACTAATGAAATGAAGTATTATTTCTACTGCATCTTTGTGTATATGGTTATATCTGTATTTTGTTGTGTTCTTGTTTAAATCTGGATCAGTGGTATCAGAGTGGATGCTTTTTCTCTGTTTTTCTTTGCATGTCCCCAATGAGGTTGGGATATAAGGAGTTAGGTCTTGAACTGGTCGAACCTTTGCAAGGCTAGCCCCATAAACCCCGACGGCCTCCTATGGTGGATGAGAAGAAAGATGAGGGGGCAGAAGATCCTATCAAAATCTTGCTTGAGGAAGCCCTCGAGCAGCAAAGGAACGCGATGATGGACAACTTTGCACAGATCCTTCAGTAGCTATCCAGTGGCGACACATCGGCTTCCAACAGCTACTCTGGAAACACCACACCATTTAAGGTACAAGTTAATTTTGAAATCCCCATCTTCAGGGGTCAAATAGACATAGATGCTGTAAATAAATGGTTAAATATGCTAGATGGGTATTTTTCTGTTCATGAATTTTAGAGTCAGGAAAAGATTGTTTTCGCTCTTCTCAAAGCAGCCCCCCACGTCAAGGACTGATGGGAAACCTATTGCAAGTAGAAGAATGAAAGTACGGGCTCACTATTTTTAGCCACACCCACTTGGGATTCATTCCGTGATGTCGTCAAGGAGCAGTACTACCTTGTTAAAAGCTATGAGGATAAATACATCAAATGGACCACACTGTGGCAGGGAAGGGACCAAGAGGTGCCGTGTTAGGCCCCTATACCAATAGGTGTCATATGTCATGATTGGCTTGATGAGCTATGTAATATGTTCATACCTTTTCTTGTTGCGAAGGCTTTCCATATTTTCATAAAAATCAAAAAATTTAAAAAAATGTAAAGAGGGTATACCCCAAAAGAAAAATCAATGGGTAAAAAATAAAAATGGTCAAAAAATGAAAAAAAAAATGAACCCCAACAAAAAAAGACCAGAAAAGTGTGCAAGTCTAAATGCCACTACTTTTTCATTTTGGTGTAATAAACAATTGTGTGTATCTTTTCACTTATGCCACAATTCTTGAATAAGCCAAACAATTTAAACTTGGCTAATTTATATTTCAATTTCATGTTGTAGAAATATAGAATAAATATCTGACCAAACAATGTAATCTTGGCATATAAATAGATAGGTAAAGTGAAAAAGGAGCTCAATAGTTTAATCTGAGCTCTTGGATGTAATAAGTGTAGACTTAGATAGGCTTTCCCATGTAAAAGAAAAGAAAATTTGATAAGGGTTCGCCAGTCTAAGTGCACCCAAATAAAGAAGTAAAAACGTTAGGATAAGTAGGTAGGGTAGGTAGATGATGTTGTAGAATTATATGTGATGAATGATGACTCTAAGTATGGATGACTCTAAGTATGTTAATATTTTACTTTCATCACAAGGCCAAGGCATACAATACATTGAAAAACATCTCAAGTAAAGAAAAGTCAAATAATTAACTCCCCTTCTCATTTTCCCTAAACATTTCGCTAATTTCCCCTAAATACTAAGATGTTTGCTAAATTAGAGGGGCTCAGAGCATTTCTCTGACTTCTGGAGGGACTGGACCCTCAGACCAATAATTTATAAATCCTAAAGTATTTAAAATTATTCATAATTTATTCACTCACCTTCACAAGTCTTTTCCTAAGTAAAATCCTATTTTACTTAGGAAAATTTCAAATATTTCTCATAAAAACCCTTTTTTCACTTAAGCCTAAGTTAAATACACATATCAACTATTTTTACACTTAGCACTTTTTTATTTCATTATCATATTAAGTTTTAACTTATATTACATAATTCCCTTATAACATTTACCCTTTCCCGTATTATTTAAATATAAAAACCCCAAAATTTCTATACATCACGCCCTTGGTTAATTATAATCATAATGCATCCTTAATTGGGATTAATTAGTTAGCGAGTAACTAATTAACAGCCCCCAATCCCCCACCACATCAATATGGGATTAATTAACCCTTATGGTTAATTAATAACCTCCCTGACCTATCCCGCCACTCCCGATATGGTTAAATTAACCCTTAATTATATCGGGCATGCCTTTGTTAAACTTCTTCATATCGCATCTTCTGTCAACCGTCCGATCACGTCCTCAAGATCTGACGACCATTATGGATATCACATGACCCTTTGTGACCTCGCGATACCGCGCGATCACAAAGCGGTTTTTGCACAGTGCATCCGCCATGTGTCGAAAGATCTATGGAATCACTGGTTCAAGGTTCATTACTGCTCGTCCCCAAAAGCGATGCGATATGAAACCAATTACTGCCTTCCCATACGTGACGAAAACATCATATCACTTGTTGCTGACATCATCCATCCAAAAACCAAAAACCCCCGCCAACCCTTGACTTTGTAAATAAAACAAAGAAGTCATTTTCACTACTTTATACTGTAAACCTGTGTGCCTGTTATGCTTCTTAACCTGCAAAGTAATACCGAACAGAGAATATGCAAGAAAAAATACCCAGAACACAGAATATGCGAAGAAAATATACCCAGAACACAGAATAGCAATGATTTTATTACTCAGAGAGAAATGTTCACAGGCCTCTTCGAGGGGGCAACCTCCAATAGAGCAGAGCTCGATTACAAAACAAGATACGATACTCCTCGCAGGGAGTCTCTATCCTTTATATATGACTCATACATGCAATACCACGGGTCAATACCGTGGGTTTTATTAATACCATCTATCTAATACTACCGCCCATTTACCCTTATTTAATACTACCGCCCATTTGCAACTAACTGTGGTCCCTTCATTAATTGCGGGTTAACCACTTACAAATATTAATATGGGCTTTATTGACTCTTGACTATGACGTGATCCCATAACATGAATAAGGGGGTTAGGGTGGGACCCTAACATGCCCTCCCCCTTAAGACTAGCCTTGTCCTCAAGGCTGAAGCTGCGGAAACTGCAGAAGAATAGTGGCTGGTTCCCAAGTTGCATCTTCCAGAGAGGTGTCTTTCCATTTGACGAGGACCTCCTTAATCATGCGGCCGCGCAGGTGCTTGTCTCGTGTGTCGAGAACTTGTTCCGGTTGAAGCCAGATTGACCCTTCCTCGTCCAATTCAGGTAGACTGGTTTGAACTCGGCAATTGTTCCCAATCACTTTCTTGAGGCACGATACATGGAAAACTGGGTGGATTTTTGCTGTAGGTGGCAAAGCCAACTTGTTAGCCACTTCTCCAATGCGCTGAAGTACTTGGTATGGTCCATAGAATTTTGGAGAGAGCTTTTGACAACCCTTGTCTTTGAGTGATGTTTGCTTATATGGTTGCAGCCTCAAAAAGACCTGATCCCCTTCTTGAAATTGGCGTTCTAAGCGATGTTGGTCAGCCTGTTGCTTCATACGGTTCTGAGCTTGATGAAGATTCTCGCGCAGATGGGCGAGCATGG